>JAENRP010000416.1:21737-35383 GCA_024741835.1 Diplocarpon mali | reverse complement strand
CGAAAGTAAATATCGTACCCTTGCCACATGAACAGAGGTTGCCGCTAATCTACAGCCCCAGATTCACTTCAGCTCCAAGACCACTTGACTCGAAGACCTTACTGGTATTGGCAGGGCTGTTGATAGAAGCGCGGCTGACATCGTCCTGCCAAGTTACCGATTCGAAGTGATCTCCCAAGACGACGAGGCTGTTCCCTGCCTTGTCCGCGGATTTCGGACTCTCGAGGTTTAGGCACGTGTTCCCTGCTTATTTGAGATCTCAGTCCGAGTCATGTTACTGTCATACTTGTGATACAATTCTGATGATTATGGGTTCCGCAAGCCGTGTGTTGGTCGATCGCAGGAGGCTCCTATCCATTGTGATAAGAGTTAAAAAACTCTGGATGAAAACTACCAGGATTCTTGATGGTGACTACAGCGAGAGACCGCGTGGTATCAAGCGACCAGTTGCCTTCTTCGCGATGCCGTGGATGCGTCTTGCCAGAAGCCTAAGCGTGGCCATGATACCTCTACCGACTGTTGAGGCGTCGCATTTCTAGGGAATGAATATGCCTCTGCTAGCCGTTGGGCCAGCTAGCACCGTCCCATACAGGCTGAATCTGCCTCTCGGATCCCCTACAGCCTCCTGGCCTCCTCTCCTCGTCCCCTGTTTTCGCTGACTCGTAAGTGACATGGGAAGAAAGTAGAGTTGTGTATAGATCGATTCACTTTCCACGAGGAGCCCCGCCTGAGCTTCACTCTGCTGCCAAGAACTATACTGTTGTCAAGTCCGTCTCTGCTCTCGTAGATTCATCTCTTTCACTTAGGGGTTGCAGATCGACATAAATAGTAACCAAGCGCCAGCCAACCAACAATAACCGCCAACTATAAGAGATGAAGAGTGCCCCTTCTGATATCAAGTCATGGAGGTGATCTGTTCAGTGGACTCTGTGAACGGCGCAGTCATGCTCCGTTGGACTTCTTCGCTGTTCCTGACATGTCAATTCAAGACCGATTGGGTGGTTTTATATACGAATCCGCCTGGACTCGATCTGCTGAGACAAGAAAACAGAAATTGGTACTCTAAGACCGAGAGAGCTTGCATGACCTGAAAGGCTGAGAAACAAATATGAGATGAGCTGAAGGCGATTGGGTCATCGAGTATTCAATAGGCGTTGCTCTATTTATAATCCCTAACAAGGACAAGACCTTAATACCAGAAATGATTTTTCCAAAGGGAAGAACATGAGTAGTCTCTACTTCATCTTGTTTCTGATGCATGTCTTCTCTTTCTGCAGACAGGGTAGTATCAAATGAAGTTGAGCTTGGGCTGTTTGTCTTTGACAACTGAGGATCCAGACAGCAGCCAATAATGAGTTTCGCGTTATAAGAGTCAAAGGGAGATAGCAAATAGTACTTGGCTACACTACAAAAGTTCCTAAATGATAACCACTCGAAAGCGCTGATCGCGCTTCGAATCTGGAGCCTATTACAGTTTTAGCACTGATCAGTAGATCCCTTTGAACGCCTCAAGGGTAATCTCCCTTTAACAAGCGAAATGAATTCTGAAAGGGCTGCTGTGACGGCGTGCTTTCTGCTATTCCTTCTTATCGCATACACAGTACCAATAGATAATACACACAGTTCCCTCTCAACTCCAATGATGCTTGTGTAACCCCAGTATTAGAGAGTCACAGCTTAAAAATATCAATGGTCTAAGATGCCTTCTTATGCATCTTCCTCCTATAGCATTGTCCTTACCCTGCAGAGGTCTGAACACAGTGCGCGCTGCTTTCTGTGTCCACTCATACTTCTAAAACATTGTCTGTCCCCATCCCCATAACCCCAAGAAATCCAATCTTCCTGTTCAAGAGGCCTGGGAGGCAGGAGGCGTCTCTGCAGTCCTCTTGCTCTTCACAGCACCCACTGTCCCTGCGATACTACCCAGACCAATTACCCCTGGCGCTGGCGTAGCCCCAAGCTCCCACACAGTATCTAGAGCCGTTGTAGCGAATGTCTGTACAAACAACTTCCACGTCGCGCTTGTCACGCCGTTCACAGTGAATAGACTCCCGGCCGTAGTCGAGATGGGGTATTGGGATGCAACGACCGTGGGAGCTGCGACGCCGCCGCCGGCCGCGACGGCTTGTCGCTCTTCAAGTGAGACTTCGAGGTCTTGGTTGGGTGCAAGATCGGGCTCTGAGTTTTTCTGGTGAGGATGTTGCAGATTGGAGTTTGACGCGACGATGAAAGGGGCGAGGATGAGGAGGAGTGTTTGAAAGTGCATCTTGCTAGTGTGAAGAATCTTATTCGAGATGTGTCGCAGTATTTGGCAGGACAGCTTGTGTTCAGTAGGATCCTAGCAGGTCGGATGCCCAATCAAGATCTTCTGTTCAATTATCCTCCTGCGCTCTGCTGTGTAGAATCGTAAAGCCTCTAATTCTGATATCTTCCCAGAATTATTGAGTCTGCGGCGCGTTGGCGGGGCGAGGAGATGGATGATTCTCTCAGGGTCATTCAGGTGCTGACCAGGCTCGTCTTCACGTTCTTATTCTGGGCTAAGATCGTGTTATCGCGACGATGTCTTGGCTCTGGTGTTGTTGATCTGGAGAAGGATAAAACAAGGAGACGACGATCAACTGAAGGCTTAACAAACCCGTTGACTCCACTAAGCTTGCCCTTTTCTAGGAAAGTGCCCTCAAGCCTGCAAAAGCTTATCTGCAAACTAATTGGCCCAGTAAGGGGTTTAGATCCACCACTTTTCAAATGGGGCGTAAAATAGGGGTAAGTCTTGGCTGGTGTGGCGTTGAGCCGTGATATAACGGTGTAAGCGTGATTTCTTTGGAAAATGTTTATTTGAAAACATGACATGTCCAACGAATGGAAAAGACTTGCATTTTACATGCGACTTGAATCTCAATAGTAACTGCACGATTATCAAAGTCACAAACCTCCAAGATCCTTAAGCTCATTCGCTCTCCCAACCTAGCTTAAGAACAATTTCTTTTAGATTAGAGCTCATTCCTAAAAATGTAGCGTTCAAATTCTAGGCCGAAAATTCAGTGGTGCGAAAGTGCTATCAGAATTGCTGGATTGATTCGTCTATTTAAAGCATCCTATTTGGACCAGAGTCGCCTGAGCCATACCTATGCCTGTACAAGAACCGTTTTTGACAAATCATCAAATGTGCTGGCAGGTCCCATACATGCCCAGTGTAAGGCGAGATTCGATACTAATAATACCATCGAAGTATCCGAATCCTCGTTCCATCTGCAGGTACTATACCTACAGCCTGCTGCACGGCCCGTATTGTAGTATGTTGTAGGTTCCGCGAGTATAGCTTCGTGACGGGTGCTCACGAGGCTGAGTTTTGTCACTCTATCTCTGGCTTATAAATATCCCAGGGGCCTAGCCGGAGAGTCATGCCGTCTTCGGCTCTGAGATCCGAGCAGCTTCGTTCTCATCCCATGTCTCGGAAGGATCGGTGGGCAAGGGCATCATCAGGGCGTCAAAATTCTGTCGGCCAACCTCTTCTCTCTCCTGGAAAATTCTTCCATGCTACTTGTCTCTTTCTGCCCCGATTTCCCTTGCAGCCTTGGTCTTTTCCTCGAGGAGCTTCAGATCCTCCACGTACCTGCTTGTCTCAGCCTCCATCTCCAGCCTTTCTTCATACAACGCCTGCAGTCCTCCCATGATCCTAGGAGTCTCGGAAATCCTGTTTACAATCTGTTTCCGAGCTTCCAACCACCTCTCACTGACCGGCGTCCCGTCACGATCATACCGCATATTCTGTTGCTCCTCGGGCGAGATGATATCATCACACCGCATGGATAATTTCTCAGTATCCCAATCCGTCAAACCATCTGACATGTTCGAATCAGGGATGATCTTCCTCAGAGAATGCTGAATGGCCGAGGACCTTGGACGCAGAGGGCCGTAGGGCCCGTGCAGCGGATTCTGGCGCGGGGAGTGCAGAAAATTTTCGTGGTTGAGGTTGGTATCCGTGGCGTATAGCTCAAAGACTTTGGAGCTTTCTCCTTCAGACTCATCGGCTGCCTTTCCATCTGCAGAATCGGCGACTAGGCAGTAGCGGAGCGGGGAGACTCTGCAGAGGTCTTCCCTAGAGTCTGGGGAGTTGTAGACTGCGATGAAGGCATTGTGGACTGGGCGTTTATAGTCGTACTTGAGATATCTGTTAGCCTAATCTCGCGCGAACCAGAGTAGGTTTTGTCTGATGTAGTGTATATATACTTTACGAGACTTGAACATGGAAAGCTCGCCAAAACGCTCAACTACACGCAGCACTTCGCGGCGCTCCGCGAAGCTGTTTGGCGTCGGATAGACTTTCAAATGAAGAGTCCTTGCATTAAGAGCCTTTCCCGCTGCTGATGTTGCCATATTTGTTTGCGCTCAATGAATGGGCTGTACAACTGATGCAGACAGGTTCGAGGGATCATAGTGAAGGTCGTAGTTTTGATCTTGCGCGGGTGGCTTGGAAGCTTCGGTTGAAGCTCTCCGCACATGTTTTATGGGGCTTTTCGGGGCGGCGATTATTTTTTCCAGCGCATATCTTGGGTGAGATCCCACCTATACAATACCTAGACATCCCGGGATGTAGCAGCGATAATGTCCAAATGCTGATCGAGGGTTAGATCCAGCTGTTTTTGGAAGCCTGTTAAAGTCCCAGCTCCGAATATTCCCCCGCACATTCTCGTGTCGCTAGATGGAACTAGGTATCTGGTTTTTTGTACGGTGGTACGACCACAATTGCTTCTCGATATTTTCTTCTATTCTTACTATCTTGCCAAAAAGATTCCTTTACTTTTGACATGACTTATTGCCCCCCCAGCGCCCGTCTTTACTTTCCTTCGTCAGGGCCTGCCAACTTTCCGTTCCGTCTCTTTATTCGTCTTCTGGTGGCTTTCTACCAAAGGCGAAATAGAACCACTTCAAGATGAATATTAGCGCTGCATTATTCCATGTACTCTATTTCAGATCTTAAGTGGCGATAGCATGGCTCGAGAGCTGTGGCAGGATATCGGAAGAGTGGGATCTTGCACGTACATGATGAGCCAGTAACCTATTATTCTTGACAGCATTCCTCATCTCAGCTCCAAAAACAGTCACTTCCTCTGGTTGCCACTACTCTTGTCAAACAAATCTACACTCAAAGCTGTCCACTTACCCCTAAATTATTTATGAACCTTCTTTCGCAGAAGTCCTGAACTCCCTTCTCCAATCGCAGCTGCTCCCACAGTCCGACTTCCCTCTCCCAGGGATCTTTCGACCACTTCCCTATCGTGCAGCAGATTCTCTTCTCTACAACATCGATAAACCCCGCGTTCTCAAGCCGCTGCGCTATGTATGGCCCGACATCGAAAGTCATTCCTGCGTTGTTTCCTGCTTCGAGCATTGCTGTCCCCCATAATTTATATGGATGATTTTCTCCGAGCGTGTCGTAGCAAGATTCGAAATACAGACCTGGTTCTGAGCAGTCTATCCACCCGCCCGGCTTCAAAGCTCTGTGCGATGTGAACATGCGATCGCAAGATGAATACAGAAGACGTACTTGAAGCATTCTGAGTAGAACTTGGGCCAATCTGGCACCGAGCCGAGTAGCTCCCTTGCATGTATCAGGTCGTATTTGCTATAGTCTTGCCATTCCTGATTGAAGTCGTCTAACTCAAATCTACAATTCGGGGGTAACCAGCTGGGCTGGATTGGAGAAACATCGAAGCCTTTAACATCTGCTTCAGGGTGCTTCTCGGCCACGTCACTGTCCGATTTAGCCCAAACGAAATGACGAAGATAAGGGACTTGAACATTGCCCACATTCCTGTTCCGGTACCAACGTCGAGAATGCGCTGTTGGTTTTTAAGTATCTCATTTGGTCTTAGAATTCCCACGCCACTCACCTGCGGGCTGATGACCGGAGCTAGATACAACTCTCCCTTGAGCAACAAGCTCCAGAAGTGGTGGCTCCAACACCAATCAGTTGGTGATTTCACCTGTCAAGATTCCGAACGAACCTAATGTCTTGCTGCTCTTTGGCGTTTTCGTCGTTGGGGCCCCAGTGATCGGTCGAGCCTGGTGTGGTCAGCTCGAAGTCATACCTCACATCTTGTTCCTACCGAACGCATGATATGTCCTGCCGTTCTCTTCTCGATATTTCATGATGCTGGATGTCATGGATACAGTATCGGTCATGTCTGATCGAGCGCCTCCAAAAGCCGAATCTCCATCGTCGTATTCTTCGTGGTCTTCCTCCGCGACCGATGGTAATGTGGCTGAAGAAGCCTATCAAGTTCAGCAATCTTAACTGGAAGCCATTTGCATCCTCACCTGAGCAGTCTGAGGGGCAGGCGACCCTGCACATTGTGGGGAAGAGGCTACCGGGCTTCTCCCTTCTGACGTCGTGCTAGATGGCATCTGATTGACACTTCTTCGCGAGACGATCGATAGAAACTTTTAATGGGCAATCGACTCTCACCAGCGACAAAACACCCCTCGTATATTTGCTCGCACTTCCCTCCATCTTGCTTTCTGCCCCGGCCAATCGATCAGCAGAGCAACGAAAGCGGAATGCTGCAGAGGTCTTCCAACGTTACCTACACAAGCTTACACCTTGGAAAAATCTTCCCTTTGCATGCTGAGGCAAGAGTTCAAGGTGGCATGATTGTCACTAAACTTGCCATCCATCGAGGTTGTGTCAATCACAATTCATGTGCTGCATATGCCGTGTCTCTGCTGATTGTCCGCAAGTTTTGATGAGACTGAATGCTTCCGCTCAAGCCACTTCGCGCACACCCGCACTGGACTCTTACCATCACGCCGCTGTCAAAACGCTTATAGGCCTTGTAGCCTCAATGGAGCAGCAGGCTTCGGGAAAAATTTCAGCTGCAAGGGCTCGTGCTTCCCTCCCGCATCTGCATCTGTTGAAGAGCCCATCGCCTTGCGTCTTGTCCACAAGTCTTCCGGCTTCGTGCAGGACACTCAAGGAGTGACGCTCAAGTTTCTCGAAGTTGGCAATTTGCACCAATGATGTTCCGATTCACAATCTGTCGTCTTATTGACCGCGTCTTGTCATGTGTCAACGCTCGGGGTGCGTATAACGAGTTGGCTATCAAATAACTCCCGAGATGGCCCATGGAGCTTGAGCAGTGGAGAGCCGCTTCTGAAAACGAATGAAGTGACTATTCCGAGCTGCATGGGCTACGAACGAGACGAGCAGGGCTCAGCCCAAATGAGAAACCTCTCGCTCCATACAATTTCTGCCGATTTTTGGGGCGGCATCTGGTTGCTGCAGTTGATTTTTCGAGTCGAGCCCAACGAATCACTCCACCGCTCGAACGTCACAGATCCTCCCAGGTCATATCTCGAGCGCCAACGACTGTGAATTCGTGGTTCATAATCATCTCAACGTCATCTCGTTAATTTAGGCATTCTATTCATACCATTCTACTAATAGGTCCCTGCTCTTTCCAGACTACAGCCATCTTTCTCAGCAAGAAACACGTCACGGTAATACTCACACATTCCATACTCACAGTTTAGAGACGACGACCCATATCGCTCAACGCAACTTCCCAGCTCTGTCTCGCTGAACCAAAGTGTCGGGGCCTGTCGCTCGGCGTATCCATAATGGGTTCTCAGGCAGAATCTCTTCGTGTGCTTATTATTGGCGCTGGTGAGCTCCTCTACTGAAGCCCTACGGTATACCATCGCTTAACCAGACTAGGATCTGCCGGGCTCCTGTTCGCACAAGTGTTGAAACAGGTATGACGGAGCACTATACACTGTTACTGGACGTCGCTAACAACTGCAGGCTGGCATATCAAGTACGGTCTTTGAGCAAGACACCAGCCTCCTCCAAAGACCCAGAGATTGGAACTTTGGGATCTACTGGGCTCAGTCCCGACTCGATGAGTGCCTCACGGATGATCTCAAGGCCCTTGTGAAGACGGTTCAGACGGATCCTAGCTATGTCGCCAACGAAGATAGCGTTCTGCCGGTGCACAACGGAGAGACTGGCGAGCTGATGAAGAATCTTCCCGCCCCGTGGAGCTTGCGCCTCAAAAGAAAGATGCTCATCAAGATGCTCTCCACAGATGTGGATGTCAGGGTCCGCTTCTCTCCAAATCTCCTCTGCTTCTCATCCGAACTACTTCTCAACTGACATTACCTAGTGGGGTAAACGCCTCAAGAACATCGAAACGGACGAGACCTCGGTTACGGTGACCTTCGAAGACGGTACCTTGGAGACGGGTCATCTACTCATTGGCTGTGAGGGGGCTCACTCCTTGACTCGTAAATTCCTTCTTGGTCCAGAGGATGCCGAGCTCCTGCTCTCACCGTGTGTAGCCAGCGTCGTCATCACCAAGATCAGCCGGCAGGCTTCGATGGACCTCCGAGCTTTGCATCCGAGGTATACGATTACCTTTCATCCAAATGGAACCTTCACGTGGATGAGTAGTTAGTCATCATCTATTGTAGGCACAGCCCGTCATGCACCTACTGACGACAATCAATAGTCCACGACTGCTCTGCGACAGATCCTGCAGAGTGGACATGGATGCTGATGCAAACCTGGCGCTCCGACGAGGAGACCGGTCTCACCGGCGACAATATCCTGCCTGCTATGTACGAGCGTGGCAAATCTTTCGGATACCCGTTCGACGCGGCTTTTGCTACCATCGCACCTGGAACTCCGGTCTGGCATAATCGATTGCGGTACTGGCCTACGAAGCCTTGGGACTCGAAGAACGGATTGATCACTTTGGCCGGGGATGCGGCGCACCCAATGACGTTCCGTGAGCCATCCTATCCCAGTATATTCCGAGTCTCATCCCAGGGGGTAAGGAACATCGAAAGCCGAGCCCAGCTAAGCGGCCTTACAGACAGAGGTCAAGGCCTCAACAACGCCATCACAGATGCCGCTGACTTCCTCGTCCACGTCCGCGCCATAGCCTCCCAGACTCCTTCGGAGCTCGTAGCAGCAGTCCAGCGATACGAAAAAGAGCTCTGGCCGAGAGGTCACGAGGCCGTGCTTGCCAGTCACGAGAACACAAATGCGGTGCATGATTGGAAGACCATGACGCAGAGTCCTCTGTTTACGGAGGGTGTATCAAAGAAGGGTGATTTGATCAGTAGCGAGGTGGACGCAGAGGAGGTCGTGGGGGGAGCCAAATCTGAGCTTGGGGGTGAGGAGATTCTGGTTCCCGATGAGACGACCGAGGTGGTAGAGAATGGATTGGAAAGAGAGGGGCGCCCGATGGAGAATGCTAACGTCGAAGCTGACGTCTGCGAGGCGACACTGGAGATGGCGGTAGAGAGGGTGGAAGAAGAGGCGTTCGAGCCTGCGAGCGAGGAGATGGAAGATCTGGATGAGCAAGTTGAGATGACCGGAGAAGTGCTCGCGGGGGGGGATGGATGCGTGGGCCAAGCTGGGATGCTTCACAGCGGCGTCATCGACCCGCAAGCGGGGAAGACGGTGGTAGGGCATCCGGCCACGGATGATGGATGTATGGATGGTGTCGAGATTGCAGCAGTCCAGGTCCGCAACGGACAAGCAGACATCGTGATGGAGCTGCTGGAGGATGAAGGGTATGGCGGCGGGGTGGAGGATGTTGAGATGGAAGTTCACCGCGCGAGAGTAGAGGCTGGGTCGGGAGCGTTGCAGGAGGCGGGGCTTGGTCCATTCGAGGGGGTATAAGGCTGCCTGTGAGGGCTTCTGGTTGCGGATGACCTCGCCGGCGGCTTGTGGATCTGGGCCTGGTTGCGAGTTCGCCTGGTGTCCTCTCTTCTCGGCCAGCAGATGATGTACGATTCATGAGAATCCATCTCCACCAGAGGGTTTCGATCTCCCGCGTCTCCGGTGCACACGTGATTTGCCACATTGCCCTGCCCGGCCAGACCCGCGCGCGCGCGCGCTCCTCCCACACGTCCCGTGGCAACGAGCACGCCAGACCGGCCCGCGCTCCTCCGGGACAGCAGAAGCCCGTCCTTCTTCGGCCTGCAGCCTCCCGAGACCACGGCCGCGAGGGCCGAGGGCACGTGCCAGGCAGCGACGCCGGCCGGCGAGTGGTGAGCCACGCCCTCCCGCTCCCGGGGTAGGGAGAGAGAGGGGGAGAGGGGGAGAGGGGGGGAGGGAGGGAGGGAGAAAGGGAGAAAGGGAGAGAGGGAGGTGTATTGGCACGTGTACGTGCATCGACTCAATATATATATACACACGCACACACGAACCCGAATCACCAAGCTGTCCCCGCCTCAGCCGGGCCAGGTGCCTCTTGCTCCCAGCCACCCGGACCCCCTTCTCGTCTCCGCCTCCCGAGACGAGGGCTCAGCACTGCGACGTGCAACGGAACCCCCCCCTCCTGCCCCACTCCCGGACGAGGACCAATCGGCCCCGACGGGCTGCTCGCGCTAGGCCCAGGGGCAGGTTTTGTTGCACGTCGCAGATTGTTCGGCTTTCGTGTCTGGCTCTGGCTCTGGCTCTTTGACTCCTGCTGGCCTACGCTTCTGCTGGCCAGAGAGAGAGGTTCCCCGTGGCTGGCTCAGACGCTACGTATCCTACCGGTCGACGTCGCTCGAGCAGAAGAAGCCGTAGCCTCCGCCGGGGCCCGTCGCCGTCCGCGCAAGCCGGAACCGCGCGGCGTGCAACAAATCGCCTCGGGGCCGCGGCCAAAAGGGCCCAATCGCGCATCGGGGTCTCGTGGCCCGTCGCGGCTCCCCGGGATCGCACCGCCGCTCCGAAGCCGGGGGGGGGGGCTCGGGCTCGGGCTCGGGCTGGGCGTCGGTCGGGGTGCCGCGCCGGGGGCGCTCGAGGCGTGCGGCGAGAAGACGGGCCGGTCGCTCCGCCCGCAGCCGCGCGATCCGTCTCGTCGCCCCGAATCCCGGCTCGCGGGCTCTTCTGGCCGAGGCAAGCCAGAATCTGCGACGTGCAACAGGAGAGCGATCGGGAGGCTGGCGGGCCAATCAGCGGCGCGCGGGCGCGCCTTGTGGGCTCTGCCGCACGTCGCAGGATCTGGCTTGGTGGGGATTCTTGGGCTGGGCGGGCTCGGGCTCGGGCTCGGGCGTCTCTTACTTCGTATCAAGGGTCGTGATACCGGAATTCTAGACCGTGCGCATAGCTATGAGAGCTGGATAGCTGGCGGCGCTGCTCTATGTGATCTTCTTCGTATCTTGTATATCCTGCTTATGCTTGGAGTGCTGCTTTACATCTTTCGGGCATTTCCCTAATCGATCCTTTCATTCTCCTAGCTGTGATTGATTCCGAAGCCTTAATCACAGCTTCTTCGAGCCTCTTGTATCACTGTGAACACCTGGGTGTTTCCTTTGGATAAAGTCTTTGATATCATCCTACAGAGAGTATAATATTATAATCGTTGATCGCGAGTCGTCATCTCCCGTAAGGTCTTTGGTATGGAGACTCAAAGTTGGCTGTAAAGCAGCAGATTCGCATTAAAGTATCATTAGATATACCCCTAGTGTAGGACCCTCGAAAGTAGAACCCTCCATGATACCCTCGAATCGTGCGCCGGCGCCAAATCCGCGATCATTCTACCCGAGACGTCTCCCAGCCGGTCGCAGACGAGGACCGGCACGCCTCTCTCGGGGCTGGGCCGGGCACGGGGTCGCGGGTCGGCGGGTGTGATCACGTGTGCGCGCGCCGTCGTTCGATTGCTGGATACGGGCGAGTGATGACTGAGGACTAGCTACCTCGAGGCAGGGACTGCAGACGTGGGTGCAGCTCCGGGGCAGAGTGCCGTACCGCTCTTGCCCCCCCTCCGCTCTCTGTCACTCCGTGTTTATTTCTTCTCGTTCTTCTTTTTTTCTCTCTCCCCTTTTTCTCTCTCCTCTCCCCTCTGCCCTCTCCGGGAATTGGGCGCCGCGGGTAGCACGTGCTCGCGCGCGCGGTGCGTGTTCCCCCTCGCCCGCGGGCTAAATTTGGCCCGCGGCACGCGAGATGCCCGCTCGACTCAACCGCCCGAGAGGCGGGATGGCAGGAGTATTTCACCGGGCGCCCGTCGTCAGCTTCCCGCGACCGAGCACCTGCACCTTCCGCCGTGCTATTTCGGCCGCGATAGATCCTGCGGGTGCCGCCAAGACGCCCGCCCCACCTGCCCCACCCGCAGATCAGCCGAGGTGAGAAAATGATGGTTGCTTAGCGTGGAACAGTCATCCTGGGCCTCAGGCACCAACCATGACTGGTATTTATTTCTCCTCTACTGTTCATATTCCTCGAAAGAAACATCCTTGTCCCGTATCATCCAACACCTCTCGTGCTCCCCGCATTGTCTAGGTGTGCTTTGCGTGGGAGGGTGCTGTGCTGTGCTGTGCTATGCTGCCCGGCCGGCCAAGGCTTGTCGCGAAAGGATATATTTAACCCGGGGCCCCTTGCCATGGCCAAGCAAAGCTTGCGTGGCAGGATACACCGCTCGGGCCCGGCGCGCCCTTCTCCCACGGCCCACGGGCAGAGTATATTTAGTCTTGGGAGCCCACTCCGGTCCATTCCGGCCCACTCCGGCCCACTCCAGCCGGCCCGCAAAGCTTGCCGGACCGCAGAGGGAGCGTCGCCGGCCGAACCCAAGTCCGTGTGCAGAGTATATTTAGGCTTGGAACATCCGCCCGCGGCCCGCCTTTCAAGGTTAAATGGAAATAGAACCGCCCGCCTCGCTCCTCGACCGGCGCGGGACGAGAGGCTTCTAATTCCAGCCACGTCCCCCTTCCCCCCGGAGAGCTGACATTGGATCTTGGTCGGCCAGACATTCCAACGAACTTCCTGGCGGCACGAGCCTGCGACCCGGCGCCGGCGCGGCTCCTCGCCCTCGTCCTGCCCGAGGGAAGCAGAGGCTGGGAGCGAGGAATCGACCTGCTGGCACCGGCCGCCGTCGGGGGAGGGCTTCCTTCGAAGAGCGAGGCCGAGACGAGGATGCTTTGCAGCCGGCGCTGCCGCGGTTCCCAACATAAAGCCCGGCGCCCGCCGCTCGCCTTCCCATCGTCTCATCACCGCATCGTGCTCTTCTCCTCTTTCTTGCTCAGCCAGCCCGCCTCTGCCCGACCCCACAAGACACTCGACCCCGCTCCGGCCTTTCGAACCCTCTTCACCGCGCCTCGCTTCGCCTCGCTTCGCCTCGCTTCGTCTCGCTTCGTCTCATCTCACCTCGACTCATCTCACGTCGGCTCGTCTCGGCTCGTCTCATCTCTACTCATCTCTACTCACCTGTAATCACCTCTGCCTACCTCTGCTTATCTCTGCTCATCTCTGCTCACCTGTACTCACCTCTGCTCACATCTGCTCACATCTGCTCACATCTGCTCATCTCTGCTCATCCCTGCTCACCCGTACTCACCTCTGCTCACCTCAGCTCGCCGCACCAGAACATCGTGACCGCTAAGTCCAAGTCCGCACAGCCAGACAGTCAGCGCCACCAACCACCGGCCACCCACCCGCCACCGTCACGATGGTGAAGCAAGGCCTCTTCAGCCATGACTGCGCATTCCTCCTACTCACCGCAGCCATCATGCTAATGTTCTCGACTATCAGCGCGCCCATAATCAACGATATCGCCATGCTCGAGGTGAAGCTCACCAACGGCTCGTACGTCAAGTTTGGCACCTTTGGCCACTGCGTCACCGGCACTGCTCCGATCATGTACGTCTTCCCC
>JAENRP010000416.1:5900-20706 GCA_024741835.1 Diplocarpon mali | reverse complement strand
TCCCCTCTCCCGATCTCCAGATCCAGATCCAGATACGTCCGGTTCGTCTCACCCCCTTCCTCCCGCTCCCTCCTCTCAGCGCCCGCCCCAGCCTCCTTTTTCTCTTCTCTTCCTTTTCCTTCTTCATCTTCTTCATCTCCTTCTCCTTATCTTCCTTTTCCTTATTCATCGTCTTCATCTCCATCTCCTTCATCTCCTTCTCCTTCATCTCCTTCTCCTTCATCTCCTTCTCCTTCATCTCCTTCTCCTTCTTCTCCTTCATCTCCTTCTTCTCCTTCATCTCCTTCATCTCCTTCATCTCCTTCATCTCCTTCATCTCCTTCATCTCCTTCATCTCCTTCATCTCCTTCATCTCCTTCATCTCCTTCATCTCCTCCTTCTCCCCCTTAACGACGTGCCCGGTCTGCTTCTCGAAGCACAGCGAGATGGAGAATCACAGCACGCGCCGTGACAGGATACAAGGTCATGCAGGGAGAAGCCTCGATTCAGAATGGCCTGCGACTCTGATCTACCCCTCGCAGGGAGCGCGCAGCCTCCACTCGCCAGATCGGTAGCCCGGCGGAGACGCTCTGCGGAACCACCTGTCCGTATCCAAGACGGCCCGGCCGGTGCGGCGGGGATCGCCGTCGCAGCCTGGTGGCCGTGCCGGTGCCGGGGAAATGTCACGTGCAACGTACACAAACAGGGGGCGCGTAAGCGAGCAGATACGTGGTGCGGGGGTGTAGACCGCCGAGTCGGGGGGGGGGGTGTGGTCGCGAGAGGAGATTCTCACCTCCCCGGCATCCCACGTGGCCGCGGCCGGAGACAGCGTCCGCGGTTGCGGGCTGCTTGCTGCGCAGGGCGAGTGGAGGCCTCTCGCCATCTTGCCATCTGACTGTTACCGCTGTTTCTCGGATTCTGCCCGGCGGCGACATGGATGGACCTTTGAGGGGGCTGAGCGGGAGAGACCGTCGGCGGGAGGGAGACTGCGGGTGGGATCTTCAGGGGCTTGGGCTCGCTTGCAGTCTTGTAGAGAGAGGGAGCGAGGCTCTCGACAAGGGAGCCGGGGAAGAAGAAACTGCGCATCTCGATCGGAAACCTGCAAACGGTCGGTTCGCGAGAGGTGGTTAGTTGCACATGCTACTGAAATACTGTAGTTTTTCATCGGGTGTTTCGATGATCTGAACGACAGGCGGCCTATCCTCAGGGTACGACAGCTGGATAATCTGTGTCCAGCACCACACTCGCATGAAGCCCTCGCTAGCTCGTTGATTGCTAGTTTGGCGATTTTGGTACGGCAGAGGATGTTGGCGAGTGCACTGAGGAATGGCAGCAGGATGGACCCCCGGGAAGACAAGGAGCAGACAGTCTTTTTAGCGTGGAAGAGATCCGACACCACCAGTGAGCGCGAGTCAAGTTTCATCTAATCAAAGGCTCTGACAAGATCGTGAACCGCAGGGGATTTTTTTCCCTGGACAATTCCAACTGGTCTCTGTCGCATCCGCTGCAAGACACTCGAGTCGGTGCTTCCGCGAACGCCAGGTGTAATCCTCGAGATGCCAGTATAACACCGAGCCCCCACCCCCAAATCAAGCGAGCTGTCTGCTTTTAGGGAGAGTGCTGCTTACTTTACATTAGTCTGGCAAGTCAGGGTTCTTATGTACCGCATTCTGATACAATGCGGTTCCCGGCGGGAAAACGGGAAATCTCGACCAGGAACTGAAAGCCCCTGCATGCTCAGCCGCAAACGGAAGGAAACGCCCTTCTTACATGGCGGAGAGCATTGAGACGAGGCGGACGATGTCACAAGGGTATGCTCTGCAGAACTCCGAAATCTGATACGAGAGTGCATGCTCCGAGAAGCAGGCCAGAGACCGGATGCTCGAGAACTCCAAACACGAGTGCAAGCGGGATATCATAAGTGGAAAGGACGAGAAAGTCGGTTGATCTGCCGACTCTAGCAGTTGTCTGCCGTGCTCCAGCTGGGACCGCACTGCCTCCTGCGTGGGCTGTTGTTGATGCCGACTTCATTATAATGATGATTGCGGGCCGACAAGTTGCAAGCCCAGCGCCTGAAGAAATCAGCAGTGTGATGGTGCGTCAGACCCATCGCGTTGCAACAACCAGACAATTGTATGGCGGAATCGAACGTCGACTTGAGTCGGTGGCATCCTTATCAATGGAAAGACCCAGCGACTGCAATGGAGGTCGAATCGGTCTGCTTAACCCAGCTAGGCCGGTACCTGGAAGACAACGAGAGGCTGTTCGATGTGAATATCTAGGACCGAGCTTTGCTGCACTTGTTGACTAGCTCGGAGGCGTCTCAGCCGATGAACCAGACTGCTATGTTTAGTGATGATTGTGTTACAAGTGCATAACGAAGTTAGCGAACGTGTTGCTAGCGTCGTAGAGTAAGCTCGGGTAGGCAATGTACTTTTTGGTTGTAGTGAAAAGATATAGAGGATCCTGCAGAGTTGATACTTACTGTGCCATGAGCTATCAAGACGGAGCTAGAGGTAGAAGTGGGAATATAGTCAGACCTCACCTCGCAGGAAAGGTGCAGAGTCGTAAAAGCACTCTTTGAGGCCGCCTCCAATGCCACGTATTTTGATAAAGCCCCAGCCACTTCCCTAGACGAAGGGTCTCCTGAAGACCTGGTTCTTGGTACAATTTTAGGATTTGGATAGTTATTCAAGATTGCTTCCCGTCGATGTATCTCCAAATATATCAGAGCTCAACCTTTGATCGCAGCTTTGCCTTTGGGGGATAGAATGATGCAGAAAGGTGGCAAGAAACAAGCCGCGATAGCAATTCAATGAGGCTTTTATAGTGAGAAAGAGAGCCCAACAGCTGAATAAGGAAACATGACTGTAACAGCGGGCGCTCGAAAGGATCTTCGCTCTTTCGTGCCATCTCTCTGCAAAGGATCAAGTCCATGACCATGACCACTGACAAACTACTCCCATGGGATTCTCGCCTAAACTAGATGAGACTCTTCTTACTCTAGTGATAACTTGTATAGCTGAGTATCTTGGAAGCTTCCTGGACGACAGCTAGCTGAAGCTTTTCTGGGCGGTTGGTCAACGCTTTGGTAGCTTTGCCTCCCCGCTAGACCATGGGTCTATAGATATACGACAGAAGCGTTTGCATGTGCCAGCCAAGATCAGGGAAGAGGAAGGTTGACAAGGTATTAGATCAACGCACGATTAGCCAGTTTAACAAGAGCCCAAAGAAATGTGAGGTGGGGACAGGGATGGACGATTGTGGCACAACCTCGGGATGCCAAGTGAGTTAGTCAGCCCCTTGCCTGTCGGCTGGCATTCACCCTAAAGTCAGCCTCGAGACGAGAGGAGGCTGCACCGAAGGGGAACAGCCTTGCAACACCACGATCGTTCCCATCTCCACCACCACGACCACTCTCTTACCCATCACGACATTTGCATCGTCGCACTCAGCGCTAGTAATTGGCAACCCGCCGCCGCTGGTACATCTCCACTGGCGTTGATTGCGTCGACCTTGCGAGATGGAGCCTTCCTCGAAGAAACGTCGACTTGCCCCGAAACTTGCGGAAAAGCCAATGCACCAACAGGTACTGCCTGTTTACGGCTACTTCTCAGGATATTGGCTCACGTCATCTCTAGGACCAGCAGGCTCAGTACGATTACAAGCCCCTTCCTCCTGTTCAGAGCAACGCACCTGTCCCCGAGCGCACCGATTTTGAGTCTTTCGCCCGTCATCTGCAAGATGCAGCCATGCTCATCTATTCGCAAGCCAACCAGTCCCCATACACAAGTGTCTCTGTCTTGCTATTGCGATGGGAAGATGATGTGAGCGTTGAACATGACCTGTTGCAACTGCAAAAGCTGTTCCGCGAGCGCTTCAACTACCGGACCGAGTCCTGGTGCATACCCAGTTGTCCGAATCCAGGAATGAAACTCACCATTCAGATGGCGCAGCATCTTGAGTTATCAAGACCAGACCATCTTTGGATTGTGTACTACGTTGGCTACGGCTTTGTTGCCTCTGATCATAATCTTTACTGGGCCTGGTATGGTTCCCCCCCCCACAGCCTTGCGACGGATACTGACACCGTGCTAGCAATCCTCGTGATGACTCTCCGAAACTCAAATGGGAGGGTGTGAGATGTCTATTAGAGGATTGCCAGTCAGATATACTGCTTCTGCTCGACACCTGTGCAGTTGCCGATGCCGCCACAACGGGAACCAACGGTACGAAGCAAACGATTGCTGCGTACAGCCCTGATCAGGCTGCCAAAGAGCCAGGTGTTCATTCTTTCACATTCTACCTTGTCGAGGCTCTGAGCAGACTTTGCAGTGGCCGCCCGTTCAGCGTACAGCGTCTCCATGAGGAGATCCTGTTCATGCAACACAGCAATTTCTTGCAGCCGGCAGGGTTAATCAACGGGTCGAGCAAACCTGCTCCAGGTCGTGAAAGGAACCCTGTTATATTCTCACTGACTCCATTGACATCCGAAGCAGTGCAAAGTATTATCTTGTCGCCCATTGGGCAGCAGCCGCCATCTGCCGGTCCTCACACTGCCTCACCTATGGAGCCTCCTGAGAACGATCATCGTGCCTCGACAGCCCTCTACAACGAGCAACAGCTTCTGAAGATTGGTGCGAACGCAGACCTGGCCTTTGATGAACTCCGAGCTCTAGTCTGTACAACTTTCTTGGGCGAGCCAAGCCAAGAGATGGCCTCCTTCAAGCACTGGCTTACAAACACTCCGGTGGCGTCAGCTAAGATCTCGGTTGAAGGCATGTTCCATGGCCCGCCAACAGTGCTTCTTGTATCTATGCCGATCTCCGTCTGGAATGCGGTTGCTGCAGATCGTACCTGTGCCTTCTTGGGATATATCAACTCGCACAACATGACGACCGAATATCAGCGTCTTCTGAGTAGCTTTTCTCCTATAACAAAGCAGGCTACATTCAAGGAGCTTGAAGATGGTAAGATCCTGCTCGAGGCCCGACAAGCGGCAGCCTCGACCCCTGTCATGACCCGACATGAACCGCGACCAGAATCCATGCAACAAGATCCGATGCATCAAAATATGGGAAAAGATGGTCTGTTGATGAGTACGCCGAATCACCTACCTCAGATTATTTATGAGCCTGGTATTCCAGACCACAAGGATGAGGTCGAAGACTCTGTCGAAATGCACGAGGCTGCGGAGCAACTCAAAGCACTGAGCCATGTTCGTCACCTTAGTCATGAGCATGCGAACAGGGAACGGAACCATTCTCGCATTCCTTCAGAGGGGCCTCCGGGCATGAGAAGTGTTCGAGACGAGTCGCTTTCATCGCAAGAACACAACGACTCGGGAGGCGAGGACCCATTGTACAATTCCGAATACCACTCCCCACGGCCCAAACCTCGGAGGCCTATACAGAAGCAAGGTCCCAAGCTAGACACCCGGTGTTCCTTGTGCAGCCATGCGCCGTTCAAGGACTCGTCCTCTCTCCGAAAGCACATTGCCGCTGCCCACACTCGCCCATTCCCTTGCGCCTTTTCTTTCGCAGGCTGCACCAGCACGTTTGGATCGAAGAACGAATGGAAGCGTCATATAGCATCTCAGCATCTCTGTCTCACCTACTACCGTTGCTCGTCCTGCCCGCAAAGCACCGTTGAAGGTAAAGGCAACGAGTTTAACCGCAAGGATCTCTTTACACAGCATCTCCGTCGCATGCACGCTCCTTTCGCCATCAAGAAGGCCATCGCCAAAGGCGATAGCAAGTTGCAATTGGAGTGGGAGACACATGTCAAGGACATGCAAGCCAGCTGCTTAGTTACCAGGCGACAGCCCCCCCAAAGATCTGCGTGCCCGAAGCCTGACTGCTCTAACGTGTTCGAGGGCACCGGCAGCTGGGATGACTGGACTGAGCACGTGGGTAGGCACATGGAGAAAGGAGAGGCCGCACGTCTCGGCGTTGATAACCTGCTCGCGGGATGGGCTCTCGAGCAAGGGATTATCGAGCGCAAGGAAGATGGCGAGTACCGGCTGGTAGGAACCGAACGAGACGGCGGTTCTGGCGCCGGCTACTTGAGCGATGGTAACGGCGGTGTGCGGCCAAAGCGAGAGATGGGTGACGACGGGCATCGCGAAAACGATAGTGTGCTGCTCGACCACTGATACACGCACCAGCGAGTGTGCGGATGGGAAAGGCGCGATGTTAGGGATTCGATCTTACGAGGGCTGGGATATCTGGATTGGAGTATCAGCATAGGCCTTCCTTCTTCTTTTCTGATGCATCTCGTCGATGTATACTTTTGTTCCTCTACACTTGCTGCTGCTGCTTTTCTGTTTGGATGTTGGGTCTGGATGAGGTGGCGTGGCGTTGCTTGGCGTGGCCAGGGAATCCATCTTGCCTGCTTTGCTGTTATTCAGCGGCGATCGTGGGAGCTAGCGGATAGCTAGGAAGCTTGGAGACAACATGGCAAACAGAATCCAGTCTTGCAAACACACTTTCCTGTGCCCTGTCTGTGTTTGGTGGCAGGCGAAGCCAGGGCGAGGGCCTTCCGGTTGGGGCGACATGGGATCGTGAGAAGCGGGGGACGAGCCTCTTTCACTGGTTCGCCTAGGTGGAAATGCGAGGTGGACGCCGCTGCTGGCATTTGGAAGACGCCCACCCGCCTCGAGGGGCACAGATTCATGGGCCGCAAGGGTTATAGGCGGGCGTGTATACAACACGGCGTGCTACGAGGCGTCTCGACCGCGTCCTCCATCAGAGCAAAAAGGGGAAGCGGTCCGAGGGAGCAAAAAAACATACAACAGCAGGTATTCGCTGGTGGTCACCCACCCAACTACTAATCTGCCGATCTGAGGCTTGTGTATGGCAGAGCGGACGGGATGCCCAATTCTCCTCAGTCTATGGTCGTATGTGCCGGCCTGTCCACTATCTAGGACCATATCCCGTATTTCTCTGCACAACTACCACCCTTTGCAATCCATACCCACACAGCCCATCCACAGATCCCCACGCTAGAATTTCTCGCTTAGAGCTCCTGGCAACTTCCTTCTTCCCACACAATCAGTTAGACATCTTCCCACATAACCAGTTACACATCTTCCCACACAACCACTTCGACAAGGACAGAAGTCGAGAACAACCGCAACGCGCGAGGATTCCTCCACGAAAGATCCAGCCGCGCTTTCTACGTGGGATAGCTACTGATCCTACGCTACTTTGGCGGGCGACGGGGGGTGAAAAAAAACACACTGGTTCCTTGGGTTCAAAACAGGGAAAAACGCAGATATGTAATATGGCATGCGAAACCCCTCCTCCGTTTGCCGGCACGGGCGGGGGCTACGCGAGAAGGGAGGGCGTGTTTGTTTATGTTTTTTTTTTTATTCAAGCTGGCTGGTAAGAAGGCCTGCGAGGTGCGAGAGGCGAGCAGGGCAGCTTGTGTGGAAGAGATTCTGGTTATGCTTCTGGCCTGGCATGGCGGGCTAGGTTCGGCTGGTATGCTAAGTTTGATAGGTCTCGGTTTGTATGCAAGCCGCTCGTCCGAGCCCAGGCGGAAACTTGCGCGGTGGTAATGCGCTCTCGCTCTATTCTCGTGTTGCGTGCGATACATGTGCCGTGCTTAGATATCAAAGTCCCAAACTATACAACCCACCGGCAGGCATCTACTCACTACATCCGCCGCCGCTCTTCCCCAGGAACTTCTCCGCATCCCGAACCCCCTGGCGCCCACCACTCTCAATCGCAATCACGCTCCCGATCAGATCATGATTGATCTCCCCACCCACCACGCTGTCTTTCTCGTACCGCTCATGCCCAGCCACAAACTCCCGAATCCACTTCGCCGCCGTCCATAGACTGCCATCCGCACGTCTTCGGATGAGATTGAGATATGCGGCGAGCTCGCATCGGGTCTCGACGTCGACGTTCATGCTGTCGAGATAGCTTTCGACGAGCGGAATCAGGCCGGGGAAGTCGTGGTCCGAGTCTGGCTTGCTCCCGTTCATTATCTCGTCGACGCTCATGAGGGCGTACTCGTCTTCCACGGGGCCGGAGGGTGTCGGCGGGCGACTGAAGGCAGGCGTGTTGTTGTCCGGGTGGGTCCCGTTTTGCGAGTGAGGGCGAGGAGCGCGCGTCGGAAATGGGTTCTTGCGGAAGAAGAATTTGTCGTTGAGCACCGCGTCGCGCTTGTGCGCCGTCTGCATGTTCTCGTCCGTCTTCTGGATGGGGATGTAGAAGTTGAGGTCGAAGCTGAGGATGGCGCGAGTGATGAGTACCATGAAGACAGAGAAGGCCGCGTTTTCGAAATCGGTGATCTGGATTTCCATAGGCCGGAACTCGACCCGCCAGCCGATGTCGTTGCCGGCTGGGGGAGGCTTGAAGCGGATATGTTGCCAGTTGGTGGATTGCAGGTTTTCAAAATGGTCGGTTTTAGTCAGATCGAGCTCTTGCAGGTCTTCGGCGAAGATCACGATCGGGTCGCGGATGAAGAGGTGTGCGAAGTGAGTGGCGAGCACGGAGTCCATGCCACCGTCCATGAGTCGTTGTTTGACGTCTGGATCGGTGATTAGGCTCGGGTCGAGGTACTCCTTGCGTAAGCGAGGGTCGTCGGAGATGTAGGTCGAATTTGCAGCGTATCGAGATTTTGAAATCCGCCACCGGTTGTCGTTCAGGGGCTATCAATCCTGGTTAGCGAGGTCAACCAGAAGACTCTCGCTCAGCGAACCTTTTCTCCCAGCTCCTCCGGGGTTCGATCATCAACAGCAGCGCTGATCTGATTCCACCGTACGTCTGTGTCGGCAAGAAATCCTTTATAGATTGGTGTGGCCGCAGTCAGAGCCAAGAGGATCGGTCCCAACGGGCTCAACTGATCATACATCCTCCGTCCCTCGGTGATATTCTTGGCCTGAAACGTGATCTGCAGACAGCAGCTTCCCATCCCGAAAGCCATGGCATCCATGTGGATGAAGTTGTCAGGTGAAGCGCCGTTGCGGACGTCGTCATCTTCTGGCCAGTTGTGTAGGTCGTAGTTCACGGTGGGATCTTTCCAGGGCCACGGCGTCTTCTCGTCCTTGAAGACAGGAACGTTCACTTGAACCTTTCGGCCTCGTCGGGAACGGATGTTCGCAGCGAGTGTTGGGAATCGAATGTGAGGATTGGCAATTTCGTCCGGGACGAACTGGGACCGTAGTTTCTCACCAGAAGCTGGATAGTGGGGCGATGTAAACGTACCCGGGCTGCCTAGACGAGGATATGTTGTCAAGGTGATGGGGAATTCTTCGGGGTGCATGTGTTCCTTCGCAATCTTGCGCCTGGGTCCTGTCAGAACAGTCATTCGGTAGGGCCATACAAGCTACCTCAGCCTCATGTCTTTCTCTACATCTAGCAGATCCTTGAAGCCGATACCCCATGGTTTTCCTGGCGTAGCCTCCAACATGAAGCGACCGAATTCTGGGTGGAAGATAGGGATTGTCGTTTTACTGTTGACTGTTAGGCGTCCGATCTCCCCTCCGAGAGCAGGTCCCCCTACCGATCCCTATCTTGTAGGCCCGGCACACGGCCACCCTCCGCGCCCAGTTCGTCGTCCTGCGCAAGAGCAGCCAGGATATCTGCCTGGCGCAGAGATAGGGTAACTTCCGGATCCTCGTCCTTGTAGTTTACCACCAGATATTCGACCTGTGACGACGTCAGCATCACCCTCTGCAGACGTGTAGAGACCGACCTCATCCCCCCACAGCAGAGCGTCCCTTTCCTTCCCCTTGGCCTTGTTCCAGATAGCCAGCAATTGCTACTCCGGCAGGTGTGTCAGTATAGTATCCTGGCAAGTTCCTGAGCAAGTGTACCTCAACTCCCCATTCCCGGACGTGATTTGCGTTTTTCTTAGCCTCGGGCCAGTCGAGGGGGGTTCCCAGAGCCCTGCCCAAGGTCTCGAATCAGCGCCTCTCCAGGATGCGCCGAGTATCGGTCCCAATCTGGCAGCACTCACAGAAGTCCCATCTTGACCCGGATCGCAAGAGATGCCTCGCGGGTCCGTATTTCGTCGCCCCAATTCTCGTCAAGCAACTCCTCGATGCGGTTCGTCTCGCTCTCGTGGCAGGCTATCGCGCTTCGACCCGGCGTTGGAGGGCGTAGGAAGGCTGGGTCAGATTCCCCTCGAACCTCTCCGGATGACGTCCGACAGGCAACCCCGCCACGCAATCACGGCCGTCGCCTCGCACGCCCGAGTCGATGTGTCTTGAACTTGCGCTTCGGAATCCCCGAGCATAATTTGATGCGACTGAGAGGTAGTGGGGTTAGGATCTTCTGCTGACAAACCGGAAAGGATTTCAGTCTTGGTGGGGGCTCGGAGCGGGACGTTATGGCTTGGCTGAGGGGCTCGCCTGTAGATCCTCACACCGGCAGGAGGGGGGTTAAGCTTGTTTCGGATGATCAACAACAACGACACTTGATCAATTTTTCCCTCTCGCCCGAGGATTGGATTGAATTGGAGAGTCGGGAGCAGGCGCAGGGAAGAAGTCTCCGGCGAGAACCTGGCTGAGTATATGATAATCTTGCAGACTTGCTCTCCCCCCGACCCTATTCTCCTAGGGTTGCATTGTTGACAAAAGGAGCTCGCTAACGAGAGGTCAGGAAACGTCAGCCACGGGTTTCCCCGGGATGATACGGGGTATAGTTCTCCAGAAGCTCTCTCCTCTCCCTGCCATTCCCGTCTTTCTCAACGCGATCCCAACATCCCAAGAGCGGCTTGCTCTCGCTCCTTGTTTCCCCGCCGGACAAGCTCCCCAGAAGCCGGTTCACATCTCCTTGCCTCTCACAGGCACATCTCACCTGCTCGCAATGACGATGATGCACCTCGATGCAGTTTGCCTCTCTGTACGCAGCCGCCCTGCCTCGCTTCGCCCTGCCTCGTCTTGCCCGGTCTCGCCTAATCGATAGCAACACCGAGTGGTCCGAATTGACTCGACAACATGGAGATTGCACGCTCCCATCCGCTTGTCTGCGGAACCGCCGCATGCGCCGACGGCCGTCCCTCGTCCGCTCGCTGGTGCTACGTACAGCCTGCAGCTGTACCGATACGTGTGGCTTCCTGCCGCTCCCAGTCGTCGCCCATACAGTTGGCAGCCAGCCCGGCTGGATCATGAGGGCATGGGACCAAAGTCGAGCTTGTCGTACTGCGTACGAGGCCTGCAACGGCTGCCTACGCCATCCGTCGGGCACGGTGCTGAATATCGGCCTGCTCAGCCTGCTCGCGATCGAAGCCTGTTCCGAGTAGCAGAGACGCAAGCGTTGTTGAGAACTGACAAGATCGGGCGACAACACGCACAGCCAAGGGCTGCGATCGAGTCGGGCCCTGTTCCCAGGCGACCGATTCCATCTCCCTCGCATCGAACCTGGATCCCTCCCGCAACTACCGGTTTCTCGTTGCTTTTGACATCGGCCATCGTCTTTTCCGATCGCGCCCACGTGTTCCCACCCATCATAGCCGCACCCATCTCCTCCCATGCAGTGCCGCACGCACCCATGGAGGAGCAACCTCCGTACGACCTCACCTGGCGGTCGCCGTCAGGACCGGATAGGACCACGCCAGGTTTTCCACCCCTCACCCTCCCGTCGGCCGCCCTCTCGATCTGGGCCTCGCCGGCCGCCCGTGTCTCCCGATCTCGTGGAATGGGGGAATGGGGGAATGGGGGAATGGTGGGCGCTGCACGCACCCCCCAACCCAGCATTACACCACCCCAGAATGCGGGTGCATGGGGCAGGATGGGACACAGCACCGCGACATGTCCGCCCCAGCCCAGATCACCGCATTGCGCTCCAGCCCTCGCGCGACCGGAATCGCCGCCAGCACGCCGCGCCCGGAACGGTCAACACATCCGGGAGGAATGCCAGGGACGCCGGGTCTCTCCTCGCCGACTCGCCGACTCGCCGAGCGCGGGCACGACGGTCTCCCTCGGAGGGACGACCGGACGCGGCTCGCACTGCAGAATCGACGGAGTGAAGCGTGACCCTGCTGCCCCCCGTCCCGGAGAGCAGGGAGAGGGGAGGGCGGATGCGACAGCTCGGATTCCCACGATGCGATCGCAACCCGTCCATCTAAGACATCCAAGACATCCAAGACATCCAAGACACGGCCAGCTCCCGGCTGCGTGTCCCGCGCACCAGACAAGGCTCGGCCGAACACCCGCGCGGTCTGCACATTCTCTCTCTCTCCCCTCCCCGGGAATCCGCATCTGTCCGACACCCCTTGCTTCGGAGCGAGACATCTCGGCCCCCCTCAGGACCCTGTCTCCGCCTCACGTCACCCACGGGCGGGCCCTCTGGTCGCAGATGCACCTCGCATCAATTCCCGTCCCGATCAGAGACCGACAGGAATGCCCACCCCACGCTGCTGCCCTGTTCCCTGGTGCCACGTGCTGGCTCCACGGCACCGGCGAGTATGGTCAGCAAGAGGAAGCAGAAGAAAGCAGAGGCAGAGCCGAACGGACGTACTCTGTAGGAGATGCCTCCCTTCCATCATAGCCACGCGCTATGCTGCCCTCTCACACGGAGAGGAATCGCACGCTCTACGGGACGGACGATCCATGGAACCCTACGTTCTCGGCACGAATCTCCCCGTCGATCCCTGGTCGATGATCAGCTAGTGCGGCAGACGAGGCCGTGACATGCAATACGATCCCGTACCATCAACACACACCGCCGACACCTCCAGCGCCTCCACCCTCTCGTGCCGAAGAGCACTCCACAGATCCCACCCCATCCGTCTCCAAGCCAGAAGATTTCCCCGCGCCCAAGCCCAGATCCCCGCGCCCAAGGGCATACAAAGCCCGGACACCGAATCACACCACCCGACCCGCCAGCGCCGCCGCCCCAGCGGAGTGGCTCTCCGCACGGGCACCGCAGACCAAAGAACAACGGCGAAGGACCAGCCCGCCTGCGCATCTGCATCTGCATCTGCATCTGCGTCTGCATCCGCACGCGCACGCCGCGCGCATCGCCCTCCAGACCCGCACCCGCACACCCCGCCGAGCCGGCGCGCGAGACGTCTCTCTCTCTCTCTCTCTCTCGCGGCCTCGCTCCCCGCGAGAGCGCGCAGGAAAAAGGCGAGAGACGGAGCCGCGAGCGAAGCACCGAGCGCCGCCCCCGCCGCAGAACTCGGCGCGACGGCGCATTCCCTCTCGCCTCGCCTCGTCAACACCGCACTCGCTTAACTGCCCTTTCTTCCCCTCGCTCCACTTTTTTCCCTCGCCTCCCCCCTTTTTCTCCCTCTCCCTCTCTCTCTCTGCCTCTGCCTCTGAAAGACAAGAATAACACGAGAGAAAGAGAAGGACAGGGAGAAAAAAATTTTTAGGAAACAAGAAGTGCAAGGCCGGATGCTCAAGACAGCCCGGCCCGGCCCGGCCTTCCCTCGCACCTCCTTCCTCTGCGACCGGCAATGGCTGCGTCCTCTTGAGCGCGCCGGACTACTTGACCCACCTTGCAAACTCCGGTACCCGTGAAGCACGTGGCGCTCACCTCTCGCGTGGCGTCGATCACCGAGCAGCAAGAACAGAGACGTAGACGGGCCATCACCATTACCATCGTATGACTCAAAACTAGTTTCTTGAGCTGTTCCGCCCGCGTGAGCGAGGTATCTCTCCCGTGGCTCGCACTCCCCCCCTTTGGTATATCTCCACCCCTCCGTGTAAAAAAGCTCGTCATCACATACATCGTCTCTCCATCTCCTACTTGCAAACATGGTATAACCGCTCTCGTCCCTTATCCAAACATCCAAAAATCCAACTGCCTAATAGCTCACCAAATGACAAGATCCCTTCCCCACACTCGAACCCGCCTCCGCTCCGGGAGCAGAGAGCAAGCCCAGAGATCCACCCGTGAGAAAAACGCCCATCGTGCAATGTATCCATCCGATCGTCCTTCAATCGGCCTGTCGGTTCCAGGCATGTGCCAACCGAACGAGCCAGTAGAATCATTATTTATCTTATACCGCCCCGTCCCCCCCCAAACGCCAGTCAGCCAGCGAGCAAGCCAAAATGCCGCTAATCGTGTGCTACCAAAGAGACCTGAAAAAAGAGAAAAATTACTCGGGGCCGATCGAGGACCCTCGGGTGCGGCAAGGCGCCCGTCGTCCCGAGGGGGGAACTATGTGTACAAGAGCCTGGTCGAGAGATCCCGCTCGGCAGCGGGTTCACGAGGTGTCATCTGTCGATTTCGGGCGGAGCGGTCCGCCGCTGTTCGAGCCCTGCTTCATATTCAGGGTGTTCTTGCGCGTCAGCTTGGCGTAGTGCAGCCCGCACGCGTTGCAGAGCGTCCTCGCCCCGTCGGGACCTCGGCGCCACTCGGGCGTCTCGGCTCGGTTGCAACTGTGGCAGCGGCCGGGAGGCGCGGCTCTCTGTTGACGCGGGTCAGTGTCCACTCCGCGCGTACAGGCAAGAGGGGGGGGGAGGAAACGGATCTCGGGACCTACCCCTCGGCGCTTCTTGCTCTCCGAGCCGTAGTGGCTCTTCATGTCATCCTCGTACATGCCCAGCTCGTAGTCGTCGCCGAGGCCGCGGGCTCCTTGCTCTCGCAGGCGCTGGTTCGCCGTATTCTGAGCCTGCTCGTAGATCATGGCCTTCATCTGTTGCAGGGCCCCGGCAAGCTTCTCCTGGTGCCGGATCATGTCGTCGACGGATTCCATGCTGGGCATCCGGTCGGGGACCCGGCTGTGCGACGACGGCTGCTGCTCGCTCAGGATGGCGTTGTAGTGGGCCGACCAGTTGGCAATCATGGAGCTGTCAGTGTTGATCTGGGAGCGGGTCAGTCTTTCCGATCCCGGCCGCGGCGCTCGGGGGGGAAGGGGG
>JAENRP010000415.1:0-35451 GCA_024741835.1 Diplocarpon mali | reverse complement strand
AAAAAAAACTCTTTTTTTTTCCTTTTACCTTTAATAATAATATAGCCCTAGTTTAAGCCTTTTAATATATTAGTTTTCTCGCACTTAAGGTTTGCTAGTGATTGATATACTATTGCTTTAACCTATATTGTTTTGTATTCTTTACTAATAGTAGTAAGGGCTACTACTTTTATTATTTAAAATATATATAAAGACCTAAGATAGATAGGTCTTATAATATATATTATATAATCGGCGCAGGCCGGTAGGAGGATAAAAGGGCCACCTTCTATATATAGAGATAGCGTATATTGCTATAGTACTGAATATACCCTATACTTAGGACTTGTTCCTAACATCTTATCTAAGAGAGCCTGCTTATGGTGCTTCCTCTTCTTGTTTTTAGGTCTTCCCTTGGGTCTATTCTTGTGTTGTCTCCCCTCAGTTTTATAGCAATTGCTCTCGATTTAGCAAATTTACTATTTTAACCCCGACTTGCTTATAAAGCTGGAAACTGATACTTCTAATAGTATTATCGCTAGAGTACTTTCTTAGCAATACTCCGATAAGCAATAATACCTAATTAGCTTTTATTTACATATACTCTTTAGTTATAAACCTAATTAGGAAATATACAATAAGGAACTCTTTACTATTATTGAATCCTACTATAAATAGAGACTTGAGCTTATATTACTTAAGGAGCGAATTAATATTTACTTAGATTACCGCTCCCTTAAGTACTTTATAACTACTAAGGTTCTAATTGCGAAATAGTGCTAATAGATAGAATTTCTATCTGACTTTAATTTTCGAATTATATATACTCTTAATAAAGATAACCGAAAGGCTAATATTCTTAGCTGCTAAGAGTAAGATATGCCGGTTTATAAATAAGCGAAGCTAGATAGCCAATCCTAGGTTCTGATTTCCTTAGCTTAGTTAGACCTTTAAATTAATACTAAACTAGCTGAAAAATTTCTTACTAAATCTGCCAAAGGCACCTTTGCCTTAATATTAACCGATACTCCTAATTCGACCCTAAATCGACCTAAGGATTCCTTTGATTTAATTAAAAAGCTTTATTAAGATAATCGCAAATCCTTTTAAAAGATTTGCTCTAACCTCCTTAAGAACTACTCTTTAAAAGACGGATTGCTTTACTTTAAGGAGCATCTTTGCATATGCTATAATACTCCCTTATATACTTATCTAATTTAAGAAGCTTATAACTAACCTTTAAGCGCGCACCTTAGTAGCTTAAAGACTTATTAGCTACTTGCTCTTAAGTACTATTAGGTTAGGATAGGTTCGGATTGCAAAAGATTTATTATAAACTGCAGACCTTATCAATTCTTACATTTAAAGACAACTAAATAATAAGGCCTTTTATAGCTCCTCCTTATTCTTAATTATCCTATATAGCACTTATATATAGATTTTAAGGACTTCCCTCCTAATAAGTACGGTTTTAATCGAATCCTGGTTTTTATAGACCGACTTAATAAAAGCGCTATTACAATTCCTTATTAAAAAGATATTAACGCTTAAGGAATTGCCTAATTATTTGTTTAATAGATTTATCGATTCGGCTATACCTTAGAGATAATTATCTCAGACTAAGGCCCTTAATTCGTTTCCTTATTTTAGAAAGAGTTCTACTATATTATTAGTATTAAGATTAAACTCTCTATAGTATACTATAAGGAGACTAATAGCCAAACGGAGATTATAAATAAATATATTAATTTAAGGCTATAGCCTTTTATTAATTACTATTAAGATAATTAAAGTGAATTAATTCTATTAATAGATTATATGCAATTGACTCTCCCTTACGCTTTAATCGGTATGACCTTATATTAGCTTAAGTATAGAGTTGCGCCTTAGATAAGTTAGGACTAGATCTTTTTAAAAACGTCTAGCTTATAAGAGAGATTAAATTAAGCAAAGGCTAAGCTAGTAGTAGAAAGGATGCACTTAGCTTAAGAAGTAGCAAAAGGCAATATAGAATACGCTTAGGAGAAAATGCGTAAGTCTATAAATTAATACTAAAGGGAGATTGATTAGAAACCTAAAGATATAATCTACCTTTTGATAAAAAATCTTAAGAACTACCGCCTTAATAGAAAACTAGCTAATTAATAAGATAGCCCCTTTAAGGTTCTTAATATGACGGCGGAAGCCAAGCACAAGTCGATAAAGTCACTGAGATCAAGGCTGCCAAATCGTATAGAATTCAAAGCTAAGGAGTATATATAAAGTAGGAAACCTCTCCCTTAATATGCCTCCTTAGCCTAAGACTTAAAAAGGTCGATTTCTACCAACTACTTATATTCTGCCTACTAAAGGAAAGGTATAATTATAAGACATCGCATCTACTATATCAGTTATAAGTGCTTTGATAGTTCTTATGCTCCTATCGCGACTATAGTATAACTATGCTATAATATTACCCCCCCTCTCTTAAGAAGCGAGGTACCCTTATCTCAACCAATTATTAGATAAAGTTGTATATAATCCTATTTTCGGCTCTATTAATAAAGCCCTTTATCTTTTCGTTTGTCGGATCCCCTTTAGTATAAATAGTCTCGATAGCAGTCTTAACCAGTTCGTCTAAGTTGTCGAATGCGCTAATGAGCTTTCTATTGCATAGATCCTTAAGATCGCATTATTATTATTAGTTTTCGCATATCTATTTTAGCCAATCCATCTGGTTTAACTTCTATCATTTGGCAAGGGTATTAGTAGTAGTAGTAAGGGTGGCCTTCCTCTTCTATATAATAGCATAAGTGGCGACTTACTATTATAGCTTATCGTTCTTATCTTATAATATCTTAAGCTTTAGCTCATCCTCCTCTGCTTTAGCGCGCAAGGCCTTTAATTCGCAGGATTATTCGCTAAGATCGTTATATAAGCGATTAAACTCGACTACCTTAAATAGTATAATAAAGACTATATAGCTACCTTATATAAAAGTTCCTCCTTTAGCCTTAATCTTCGCAACTACTTTATTAATATTAGCAAGCAGGCATTCCTTGCTTTATATAGCTTTCATAACCGTCTTTTAGATATGCTATTCGAAGGCTCTAAATCTAGCAGGTCTTAGGTTGACCTACGTCTCGCCTTAGTTAGAGATATTCTATTATAGCTATCTCCAAAGGTTATTCCTTAAGAGTCTTAACTTACTAGGTTATAACTCTTAAATTATTGCACTATCCTTCCTCTTTATTAGCGTGCTATCCCTCTTTATCTTAATAGGCGTAGGTCGGTCATCTTTATCGTTCTTATTCTTTAACTTATTATAAAGCCAGTCGAAAGGGACCTTCTTACTAAAGGTAGCGCTATTTTTAAATAGGAAGGGGGTTAGGGTCAGGGTTAGCAAAGCGGCAGGTTCATTATCTTTATCTATAAATAGGAAGGGCGTTAGTAATAGCAAGGCCGCAGGTTTATCGTCTTCGTCGCTCTCGGATTCGCTATTTATATTACTTATAGCCAAGGGGGAAGAGGTATTTTTAGCTAGCCTAGTTAGCGTTATAGGTTGGTCGTCTATTAGCTATTAGGCAAAGGCAGCTTGCATAGGGTCCTCTTCTATTAAGAAGGCTATAGCGTCTTCGACTCTAATTATAAAATCGTCTTGCGTATTAAAGGAGTCGGTAAGCGCAAGGGCAGGCGTAGTAGTCTTATTATTAAAGGGAAAGGGGTTATTCGTTAATTCGCTTATAGTAACAGTTAGTCAAGTAGTTCAGTTTGATAATATAGTATATAGTAGTAGGGCGGTAGGTTAAAAGAGCAAGTTAATTAATTTATAAAAGCAAAGCGAAAGTAGTAGAAAGGAGAAGTATTTATAAGGAAATAGATCTAGGCAGAAGTACTAGCGTGAAACTAAGAACAAAGGAATAGAATAATAAAGAATAGCAAGTAATAAGGCAGTAAATCATAAGAACAGTTTAAAGAAGGGTGGTCTTTATTATACGTTCTAAATAGGTGCGTTAGTGTCTAGCGCTTTATTCCTAATCTCTATTAAGGTTGAATTACTATAAGGGTATCTACCGTCGTCGCTAGCGCGTTTAGTAATAACCTTTATTCTTAAGGGCATTATCCAATAGGTAGTCTAGGTCGAGTTCGTCTTTAAAGGCGGCTTCTAGCTAGGTCTATAATCTTGCCAAAGGCCTAGAGGCGTTAGGGTAGTCGGAGTAGAACTTCTTAAGCAGTATAGCTGCATTCTTAAAGTTGCTAGCAAAGTACTATTAATCATTAGGATCCTATCTTACCTAGCTAACTTTATAATAGAGTTGCTTTTACTATATATTAAACGTTAAGATTTAGTCGACTTCCTATTCCAAATAGGTATTAATAATAATAGGTTTTACTAGCAGGTTAATCTACTTTAGTAAGAGGTTATTAGCAGCTTTCCTTAATCTATTAGCGTAAAAGACGTTATATATTCGATAAGATAGGAGTAGGTCTACCTTATAAGAGTAGTAGACTAAACTAATGATTTTGAAAGGGCCTATAATAGGGAAGTCGAGCTTATCAGAAGGTCGGTCTATTTTCCAAGCTCTCTTTATAATATATACTAGGTCGCCTAGGCCGAAGTTGGGTTAGCGTTGCTTTTTATTTACTTATTTAGATTATTTCTTTTAAGCTACTAGTATAGATTCTTAGGCAAACTGGACTGCTTTATCGATTCTTCTGGCCTATGCTTGCGCTTCTTTCCTATTTAGCTTCTCTTAAGCGCTTAAGTACTTAATAGTATAAGCGGTCCAGTCAAAATCCAAGCGGGGTTTATAACTATAATCGATTATAAAAGGAGAGAGGCCAGTTGACTCGTTCGGGTAAGCAGTACTAGCAGCATCTATAGCAAAGAGTAAATCGGCCTAATCGTCCTAAAAGTAGTTAATAAAGGGGCATAATTGTATATTAATTATCTGATTGATAATCTCAGTCTATCTATCTATCTAAGCGTATTCAAAGGTCGATAGCTAGAGCTTAACCCGCACTAGCGTTAATAACTTATTTATAAAGTCGGAAATAAACTAAGGTCCTTAGTCGCTAGTAATAGTAAAAGGGCTCCTTTTAAACCTTTAGATATATTAGTAAAATAGGAAGGCGGCAGTCCGCGCAATAGCCTTCTTTATTATTAATAGGCAGATATGCCGCTTAAAGAGTCGGTCAACTATAATAAATATAATATCGCAGCTATTGCTAATTGATCTAAAAGTATAAAAGTCTATAAATAAGTCGTCTTATATACGCAAAGGGATAGGCAATAGTTTAAGGAGTCCTAGCGTCTTATCTTAAGGTTTATATAAACGTCGGCAGTCGTAATAGTTAGCAATATACCTCTTTGCATCGCAGCAGTATATAGGCTATTAGTAGTAGTATTAAAGGAACTATATAATCTTAGTTCTACTAAGGTAAGCTATTAATATACTATTATAGATTTAGCAAAATAAGTAGGTATAGAGATTATCCGATTCCTTAGGAACTACTAGCCTTCTATTATATAAGAGTAGTCCGTCCTTTAATAAGGTCTAAGGAGTCTCTTTTCTAATAGCTTTCTCTTACTTTAGTTATAGCGACTTATAAGTTCGATTAGTATTAAGGACTTCTTCTATTATTCGAAAGTTATTAATAGAAGAGCGTTCCTTAAGGGTCGTAAGGTCGACTAAAGCTATTATAAGACGATCCTAAATAATATTAGCTAGGTTAAAAAGCTATCGGGTTCTTTTAGCTTCTCTTACAGCTTTCTAAATAGGCATAAGTTCGTCTTTTTATAATAGTATATCAGCTATTATATTCTCCTTTCCAAAGCAATAAGTAATCTAGTAATTATATCTTAAGAGTATATCTATCTATCAGATTTATCATTTATTAAAGAGTTTTTTAATTCTAAAGTACTCTAAAGCCTTATAATCAATAATCACTAGAAAGCTTAATATACTTCGCAACTCTATATCCTATTCTTTTAAAGCTAGTATAACTGCTAGTATCTCTTTATTATAAATTTCGTAATATAATTCCGCATTCTATAATCCTTTAGAAAAGAAGGCAATAAGGTACTATTATTTATTATCCTTATCTTTTTAGCTAAGTACTCTAGCTGCCGCTAGGTCTAAGCAGTCGGTCTCGATCCTTATTAGTCAGTAGTTCTTAAAGTATAGTAAGGTAGGCGCATTTAGCAGCCGCTTCTGTAATTATTTAAACGCATCTTATTATTCCTTAATTAAGACGAACGTTAGGCTAGTCTCCTTTATCGTTAGCTAATTAAAGGGGCGCGCAATTCGATTATAGGCTTTGATAAATCTCCGGTAGAAGTTGCAAAATCCTAAGAATAACTGTACTTATTTCTTCATCGATAAAGGGGTCTATTCTTTAATAACCTTAACCTTAGTAGGGTCGACCTACACTCTTTAGTTAGTAATAATAAACCTTAGGAATCTAGTACTAATGACTTCGAATTCGCACTTTTTAATATCGACCTATAGGCTAGCTTCGCATAGTTTTTTTAAGACTTATTTAATATATTATTAATGCTTTTCCTTAGTTTTTAAGAAGATTAAGATATTATTAATATATATAAAGCAGAAGTCGTTTAAGTATTCTATTAAGATAGTATTAATATACTGCTAGAAGGTAGCCAGGCTATTATATAATTTAAAGGGGAGTACTACTAGTTCAAAGGAGCTGTACCTCGTCCTAAAGGCTACCTACGTCGTAGAGTTAAGGTCTATTAAGATGCGATAGAACGTGTAGCAGATATTAAGCTTTATAAAGAGCGTCGCATTCCTAAGTCGGTCGAGGGTTTCTATAATTAAAGGAAAAGGGTATTAGTCTTTTTTAATAAGTCTATTCAACTCTTAATAGTTAATGCAAAACCGTAGGCCGCCTTTAGGTTTCTTTATAAATAGGATAGGCGATAAGAAGGTAGTATTAAATAGTTATATAAATCCTTTCTTCAAATTGTTTATAAGGTATTCCCTTATTTTCTTAAGTTCAAGCTCGCTTATTTTATATAAGTAGGCGGTTTTCATTATTAATAGTAGTCCTTTAAACTCGATCTTATAATTAATTAGCTGCAATAGGAGTAGCGTATTCGCAGCGCTTTTAAAGAAGCATATGACTAGGTCGTAGAGAAAGGGTAGTAACTTAGCGTATAACTCGTAGGCCTCCTAAGGTCCTAAAGCGTCGTACTCACCGAGCGCGTCGGGTTCTTCCTCTTCTATTGCATAAATCAGGGTCTAGTCCATTCCTAAGTCTAATAGGCGAACAATAGCTTTGCGTCAAATTTAAACATAAGGGGTTCTCCTATCTCTTTTTTCAAAGAGGTAATCCAATTCTATAAGCGTAACCAACCTAATCTTAGTATCAGTCTAGTAGAGGCTAACTTTAAAGGCTGGTCCTAAGATTATCGATATATCTATACTTATTAATTAAAGGGTATTAATATCAAGTTCCTCTCTTTATCATTTATAATTAGCTAAGCAAGTATCGAAGTCCTATATTAGCATATCCTTAGACTTAATCAAAAGGTCTTTAAAAGCTTTCAACAATCTAAGGATACTAGTTTTATTAAGCTATCGCTAGTCTCTTTAGTCGGCGTCCTATTAATCTAATTAATAAACGTTAGGCTAATATAGCTTCTTCCTCTTACAATTAATAATTATATCTTATTTAGCTAGCCACTTGCGACCTAAGATCATATTATATAAGCCTAAGTCACTAGCTAAAAAGAACTATCCTTTAAAGTTGTATTTATCGATTGTAATATCTATTTATATAACCTATCGAATAGCCTCGCTAGGTTGTCTATCAAATCCTTATAAAGGGATCGGTCTCTTAAAGTAGTAAGTCAATAGCTTTAGCTATATAGTTAAGGAGAAGAGTATCTTGCGATTAATAATTCCTAAGGTATTAGCCCCGCAGTCTATTAAGGCTATTAGGTCGGTATAGCGCCCTTTTTAATAAAGTCGGCACTAGGTTACGAATTGCTAGCCTTTAATTAGCCTAGATAGGTCGACCGATTCCTAATATCAATTGCGCTTTAGGAGTGACACTTAAAATCCTAAAGCAATTCGTTTCCTAATTCCTTTATATTATCTATTATCTTAGCATTATTCTTTAGTTTATCGCGGCCTTTTTCTATTAGTATAATCTTATATTATTTAAGGCAGTCTTAGCTATAGTATCCTTTTTATCTACACTTATAGCAAGTATTATTGGTCTTTAGGGTTCGGTCGTAAGGGATGCATTTATTATCTTTAGGTCCTAAAGTTCTAAGGGTAGTATTCAATTCCTTTTAAGGATAGCTTAAGGCTTATTTATAGCATATAAGTCCTATTTATCAAAAGGTAGAAGAGGGCCGATTGGAAGTTTTAGCCTAATATTCGTTTTAATTAGAGTATTATAATAAGAGGCAGAGTTATCAGTTCTCCTTATCTATAAACCATTCGGCTAAGTCTTTAAGGTAGTCGAACTTCCAGTCGGAGAGTTGCTTTAGCAAAAACACTTTTACCTTATCCTAGAGCGCCTTATATTAGTCATTAGTCGACTTCCCTAGTTTTAAAGCTAGTTTACAGAAGTCGGCTTAAAAGGCTATAAAGGGGGAATTTCCTTATTTAAGCTTTATCCAATTGTCTTTAGCTATCTATTGCTCTATTTCTTTACTAACTCTATAAGCCCTTTATAAGATTTGGAATAGCTATATAGCTATCTCGATTTATCTAATAGATCCTTTTATAAGCCGATCTTAAATTAAGCTTTAAGCGTCCCTTATTATCAAACTAGCAATATATATTAAAGTGACCGATTTATTAAAGAACTCTATATAATTAACCTTTATCTTCTACTATATATTAAAGATCCAATCCTTAACCTTTACATCTCCTTTACTTAAGAAGGGGTTTAGATCCTTAATCTTTATTAAGCGGACCTAGCAATTAGATTTAAAGGTTCGACTCTATCCTCTAAAGTCAAAGGTATTAGAGTAAGGTTCCCTTTTGATAGGCTATCTAAGCTAGGCAGTAGGAGGATCTTTATAAGGATTTTTAAAGAGAGGTCGGCTTTATAAAGTAAGGGTAGCCGACTAGCTGGCTGAGTTTATATATCATTGCTCTTCTATTAAGTTCTTCTAGTACGCGCTAGTCTCCTAGGTCGTTCTAAGCTCTTCTTGCAATTGTATAATTATAGGTGCAGTCGCTTCCTTTATTCTTTAAATATAATTATAAAAACTCTAAACTACCGAATTTTATTATTTAATATATTAGTAGTAGTATTCTATTAAGCGTTCCTCTACTATTAGTCGATCCTTATATATAGCAGATCTTTTGCCTACTTTAGTTTAAAACCTTAGTAATATAAAGAAGTTGTCTCTCTTAGCCTTTATATTAGTATAAGAGATAGGTCGGATTAAGGCTTCTTATTTAAAAGAGGTTAATATATCTTCTATATTATATAAGGTTCGTTTTAAAGAGGGGGCTGATTAAGGCTCGCTAGCAGAGTCGGCTAGTATAAGGGATTTGTCTTCCGCAGGGTTTTAAAGGGTATCCTCTCTAATTAAAAGGTTGCTTAGCTTAAGAAGTGCTAGCATTATCATCTTAAGGTTAATTCTCTTAGAGTAAGAGGTCCTTATATAACGTTTTCATCCTATTAAGGGCTATAGTCAAGAAATGCCTCAACTTACAAATTCTACAATTTCTTTTAAAGTCAGCTAAGAGCTACTAACTATTAATAGTTGTTTTAGCTAAGTCTACTAGCTCTTCTTTCGATTCTTAAGTTCAAGAAGGGACCGAATATCAAGGCCGTTCTTTAGATTACTTCTATATATTATAAGAGTCAGTCGGAAGAAGGGTCTCCAAGAGGGTACTAATCCTCTGCTAAGTATATTATATCGCCTTATAAGGCCAAAAGGAATATAAGCTTTAAATTATATAATAGCAAAAGCCAAGCATAAGTCGATAAAGTCACTAAGATCAAAGCTGCTAAATCGTATAGAATTCAAAGCTAAGGAGTATATATAAAGTAGGAAACCTCTCCCTTAATATGCCTCCTTAGCCTAAGACCTAGAAAGGTCGATTTCTACCAACTACTTATGTTCTACCTACTAAAGGAAAGGTATGATTATAAGACGTTGCATCTACTATATTAGTCACAGGTGCTTTAACAGTTCTCGTGCTCCTGTCGCGACCATAGTACAACCGTGCCGTGACACTTAAGAAGGTAGGCAATTTATATTAAATCAAGCTGCTTATAGGTTTTATAATATATAATATCTTCGCACTAAAGCTACTATTTAAAGATCTATAGAACCCTTTACTAAGTTAAGAATAACCCTAGCCTATTATAGAAAAGATCGCAAGGTAAGAAGAGTATAAAGTATTTAAGATACTAGGTATACGCCTATCTTAAGAGAACTTAAAGTACTAAGTCAAATAGATTAGTTATAACCTTAATTTAAGTTGGTATTGCGCTTTAAATTTTGCAAGATCCTTATATAAGATTTGCGACTTTTATTAGGCTAATCCTATAAAGCTAGGACTACCTTAGAACCTATAAGCTTAATTGAAGGCTTAGGAAAGCGGTATAGATGATTATAGTCACTTAGAAGATAATAGGCCAGATATGAAATAGGTTAGTAAATAAATCTAAAAATATAAATAAAAAAAAAGGAGAAAAATAATAAAAATATAAAAATAATAAAACCGGGCCTATTGCCTCTTTCTCTTATAACTCCTTTAACCCCTCCTCCTCTGCGCTTAAAGAGACGAGCTCTAACTCTATTCTAAAGCTAAAGCTCGCCTCCTATCTACGCCTCCGCCTGGAATGACCCCAACCTCCTTTTGCTACTACTAGTACTGCCCTACTAGCTGCCGCGCCTAACGCTACCCTTGCTACTATAAGCCTCCCTCCCCTTATAAGAGACTTTGCTATTATAGCAGTCCGCTTTACTAATATAGTAATAGACCCTAGGAGGCTTAGTATAGTTCGACTGGATTACTTTAACCTTACTAACTAGGACTTAATAAGGTTGCTACGCTCTTATTAGAAAGTTAGCGATCGATTTAATACTAATTCGGATTGAACTTATAATAACTGTCGCCTAGACCTCCTTTAGCTAGCTTACTATAGCCTTAGCTATAGAGCAGAGCTTCGCAAGGCTAGTACGCTCTAGTTGGAAGCGGCTAGTTAGAGCCTTTGCACTAGCTACTAATAAGAGGTTGATAAGGATCTAGGTGCATTAGACCGCCTTTTAATAGAGAATCTTACAGTTCTTTGCTAAAATCGCATGCGCATCCTTATTATTATTATTATTATCTCCCTCTTACTACTAAGGAGCCTCCTCCTACTACTCCTTAAAGGCCGCGGATAGTACTGCGAACTCCTTACTAATATAAGAGGGAAGCTATAAATAAGTATTAGCGCAATTAAAACTTTAGACTTAATTTAAAGTACTTATAGGGATGCACTTTGCCTTTTACTCTTAGCACTAATAGCACTTCTTACTACACTTTGATTCAAACTCGCATTTATATATAATATCGCATATAAGACGCTATACGCATTAGTAATAATAAATGCAGTAGGCTACCGCAAGAGCGCCTAATAGCAAAGGGATCAGTACTATACGTATTAGACGCAATTCGACCTTGGACTAAGGTAAACTTACTTATAATAGTTAGTAGTAATAGTAGTAATTGTTTCTACTATTATATATTAGTCCTGCGCTATAGTAGTAGGAGTAAGGGACTTATACAATTATATATAGTTATTATACTAAAGAAGGAAGATCCTGCGAGAGGAAAAACAAATTTGAGTATATAACGCGACTTACGCTAAACTAAATATAAAATAGTACTATTTATATAATAACGCGCTAAGTACATTACTGTACAATAATCGTTACAACCTACTAACGCTTGTAGGCAAGCGTTCTCAAAGGGGGGGGGTAGTATAATAGCTGTACCCCCAACTGGTGCAATTACTTAAGAGTATAGCATTTTAAGGTTTTGCAATCTCAATTCGATATAGGGTTATTTCGAATCGACCCTAAAGGTGCAAAAGGATATTCTTGCATAATATTATATAAATGGGCAAAGAGCTTTGAGCTGCTTATATATATAAGGGAGAAGGGCTCTCCTATAGGGAGGGCTTTTTAACTTCTTCGTTTCTTTCGTATTAGACCTATAGAGTACGCCTTTTGCACCACTTCTTACTACCATACTTGATCTCGCACTTCGGCGGTTCTGTGTCATTATATATACTATCTATTGCTTTATTATTTATTTAATATATCTAATAAATATATATTCTCTATCTTAATCTATTAGCTTCTTACTCTTTATACCTATAGGCTAAGACTTTAGGCTAATATAAGAGTAGTAGACGCTTTTAAAGACGTAGATATAGTTTAGGCTTAGTTTCTATTTAAAATATGCCTTATATAGCGATATTTAAATGCTATTAACTATTAGTCTATTACCTATTCTATTTCGCAAGTATACGTTTGCTTTAATCGCAAAGTCTTAAAATTCTAATAGTAAGTTAATATCTTATAATAAAGTATTATAGTCAGTTTCTATTTATTAAATGCTTCGCTTAGTAATGCTATTCTAATAAAAACATTTATTTATTATAGTTAATTTATAATAAACTCCTTATTTTACCTATTTATTAAGCTTTACTTTAATTTCTAATACGTTATTAGACTTAATAGCTATTAGCTTTAATTAAGTCTAGCGTTCTCTTATCACTTTCTAAGTTTCTAGCTTTTCTATAAACTTAGAATTAGTTTTAGCGCAAATAGTCTATATCTATTAAGTAGAATTATCTATTATTTAAAAAAACTAATTATTTCCTTTAATTAAAGTTATAAATAGTTTAATAGTATTAATAAATATTAGTACTAAGTTTAGAAAACTGGACTGAGACTAATAGTTAATAGTCACCCCTTAGCAAACGACGCTTACTACCTTCCATTCTTTGCAGAATACCCCAAATACCTTGCCCTTTTGCCCTTATAAGCTACAGTGGCTTATTACTACTGTAATAGCAAAGTAGGTGGTATAGAGCCCTTAAGCGACCCTGCGGGTATCTCCTACTACGACTCCGACTCCCTTATAGAGGAGGGAGAGATACCTAGCCCTATTAAAGGCTTTGATTCGATTTCTAAAGTCGAATTAACCCCTAGGGGTAACCCTATTATAGGAGGTAGAGATTCGAGTATTAACCCCCTTAATCTTACCCCTATTTAAATCAATGCTAGCCGAATGCGAAATGCGGCTCCTTCGGCTAATTCAAGCCAAATTATCAATAATACCAAAAGGGGACTATTATCCCTAATCGATTGGAGAGCTAATAAAACCCTTAGAATCGACTTCTCCTTCTAAAACGACGCTAGTAGTATTAGTACTAACGAATCAACTAAGCTTGTACTTTAAGCAAGAGACCTCCTTATTAAAGCATACTTAGCGATTAATTCTTAGGAAAAACAGACGAAACTACTTGATTTACTTAAGGTTTTCAAAGAGTATATAGAGCATAACTGTGTTAAAAACACTTTTACGATTTTAGCTACGCAAGTAGCTAATTTAAAGAGAGTAATATAGAAAATCGAGCAAACGCTAAAAACGTATGCTTAAGTAATTAAGTTAGTAGTAGTAGCTACTATAGCTACGATTGCAAATTATAGTACTAGCGCTACTATTAGTAGTATTAGTATAGGTGGTGCTAATGGGAATAGGGCTAGGGCTGCGGGTAGCCTTAGGAACCCTACTGCGAATTCGGGGCCTAATAAGCCAAAGGGACACATTCTACATACTTTGAAAAATTGACCCTCCTGCCTTTGTGCTAGAAATACGTCTATTCTTCGAAGAATACGATCTAAATCACCCTTCGAAACCCTTAAAAGCTATAAGGCTGTATAAGCTAAGCTAGCCCGAGGGGTAATAGAGCCTATTTCCGACCCCTTTAAGGGAATAACCTCTTTGACTCTAGAACCGACCCTCTTAAGGGCTATAGAGCTCGAAAACGAGACTGAGCCGAGCCTCCCACTTAGTAATAAAGGTATAGGCACTAGCGGCTCTAGATTCGCTCCTATTTTTATAGATTTTAGCTCTGATCTAATATCCTATTTTTCGCCCTTGGCGCTATCGCAAAGCTGTATAAAGGTTAGGGGTAAGAGATGACCTACTAGCCTTACCGCAATCCCTTATATTAATAAGAACCTAAGATTATTGGCAACCTTTAAAAATCAGAATTAGAATATAAAGGAGACTAGCAATAACCTTATACTTTAAGCGAGAGACCTCCTTATAGAGGCATACTTAGTAATAAAAAATAGATAAGAACAAAGCCGTATTCTAGACCTTATAGAGGTTTTTAAAGAATATATAGAGAATGGTAAAATACGTAATACTTTGATTATACTAGCTACTCAAATTGCGAATCTAAAGCAAACGTTTAGAAAAATCGAAAACTAGATTAAAAATATAGATAGAAAGCCAATTATAGCTAATTTGCAAAAGAAAAATACCGCACTAGCTTTAAAGTCGACTTGGGCTTAGGTAGTAAATAATATTAGGAATAGGGTAAAACCGACAAATATCGATATTTACCCTGCTAGGAATAGGGCTAGGGCTACAAATAGCTTTAGTTTACCTAAGGATACTATAAGTAAGGGTACGAGTAGTAGTAAAGGTAGGTCGGCCCTTAGTAGGAGATGCACCCTCTTATAGGCATATCCAGTTTAAGCTAAAAACTTTTCCCTTATTACTATAAGAAATGAATTTAATGCCGCCTTTAATAAGAGCGGAATTCAAGGTTTAATAGTTTCTATAGTCTCCCTCTCTTTAAGGGGCAATATAGTAGTTACGACTACTCCTGAGTTTAATACCGAGTTTATTAAGCTTAAGTGAGTCGGCGCAGTAGGTAATAGAAACTTCTAAAGGTCGATGGTCGATATATTAGTAAGAGTTAGGAAAGGAAGGTTACTGTTGAATATAAAATCATAGCTATACTAGCTAAGTAGGAATAGCTAAGGTAGAGTAGCTATACTAGCTAAGTTGGATTAGAAATCATAGCTATACTAAATTTAGCTATGAACTCTATATCCTAGCTATGAGTCATAGTTCTATATTTAGCTATGACTTATAGTACTAAGTTTAGCTAAAACTATATTACAAATCAAAGGATTACGTATTGCATTACGTATACCTATATTGATTTATAATCTAGTATAACTCTAATATATTAGAAGGTTCTAGAAGCTCAAGATATTTTGTATATATAGATTGCTTTACTCCTATAGTTAAGAATCAAGCCTCCTAAGTCTCTAAGTTCTTCAATTACTACTATTACTTACTACTCAATACTACCTTATACTCTCTTTACTATATCGGCCAGCCCTCATATTTCATATACACCCCCTCCGGCCTTATAAGGCGATATAATATACCTAGTAGAGGACTAGTACCCCTTTGGAAACCCTTCTTCCGACCGACTCCTACGATATGCAAAAGCAACTTAAAGAATAGCCTTGACGTTTAGTCCCTTTTTAAACTTAAGAATCGAAAGAAGAGCTAATAGACTTAGCTAGAATAACTATCGATAGTCAGTAGCTCTTAGCTGACTTTAAAAGAAATTATAGAATTTATAAGTTAAGGCATTTCCTAACCATAGCCCTTGGTAGGACGAAAACGTTATAAGAGGACCTCTTACTTTAAGAAAATCAACCTTAAGATAATAATGCTAGTACCTTCTAAGTTAAGCAACCTCTTAATTAAAGAGGATACCCTTTAAAACCCTGCAGATGACGAATCTCCTATACTAGCCGACTTTACTAGCGAGCCTCGACTAGCCCCCTTTTTAAAACGAACCTTATATAATATAAAAGATATATCAACTTCCTTTAAATAAGAAGCCTTAATCCGACCTATCTTTTATACTAATATAAAGGCTAAAAGAGACGACTTCTTTATATTACTAGGGTTTTGAACTAAAGCGGGCAAGAGATCTATTATATATAAGGATCGATTAGCAGTAGAGGAACGCCTAATAGAATACTACTACTAATATATTAAATAATAAGATTTGGTAGTTTAGAGTTTTTATAATTTATAGCAATAAGGTTCTCTAATAGTGAACTTGATAGTAAACTAGAAGAGGGCACGAAGAAGTATGAGGTGCAAACGACGATATTAGGTATCTTAATTCATAAGAGCTCTCTAACTACAAGCTATTTAACAAGGGCTGCCACTAAGTCATATGGCAAGTCATATAATATATTATATATATGATATATCATATGATAGATCATATAACAAATATATAATAGGCATTCCTATAATATACCCCTCTAAGGAGACCTTTAAAGGTACTCGCTAGCAATATATATAATATTATAACTTTTATTATAATCTATAGTATTATATGAAAAATCAACCTATAGATATAGGAAATAGAGTAGAGTTCGCTAGCGCGCTCTACTCTAGAGTAGGAAATCCACCTCTTAGTAAATCAAAATCAACTCGCGGGCCCGGCCTAGGAGTAAAAAAAAATCACCCTTTAATAGAAGTGTAAAAAAAAATCACCTTATAATAGAGGTGTAAAAAAAAAATCACCCTTCAATTGAGGTGCAGAACCTTTATATTTAACAATTTAATAAAGGCTATGTAGTTGGAGCTATTTAAGCTCTTAGTAAGTCTATCGGCGGCGTTATCTTTAGTATTCGTATACCAGAGGTCCAAATGGCCTTTTCGAAGCTCTTGTTAAATATAATAGAACTTAATATCGATATGCTTTGTTTTCTAATAATATTTAGGATTTTTAATAAAATAAAGGGCTCTTTAGTTATTGTAGATCATTTCGACTTTAGTAGCATTGTCGCTAGCGTAGCCTATTTCCTTAAGTACCTAGCGTATCTAAGAGGCTTCTTATGCAAATTTGCATATAGCGATATATTCTGCTTTTATAAAGGAGAAAGCGATAATAGTTTATTGCTTAAAGGAGGCGGTAATTATACTATTATTAAAGAAGAAGATGGCCTTAGAATAGGAGGCTCTAGTTCCTCTATCACTTGCTTAGTTAAAATCGCAATAGCTATGTAATTTCTAAAGCTTTAGGTCAGTTGTTTTACTTCTAAAGGTAGTATAAAAGAATCGCATTCCTTATAAGTATTATAAAACTCGTTTTAAAGCTGCTATATATTATAGCAAAGGGTTAGTAAGGAATTTGCTAAGAATAGAGCAATAGTATAGTATATCCTAATGTGTACAGTGCGTAAGGTACTATAATAAATCGCAGATCTCCTAGTATAGCTTTACTTCTTATAAAGTGGCTTAGCCTTCAAATTTGATTATATAAACTTTATAGCTACTAGTAAAAGGCGTTAGTACGCTCTTATAATTAGTTATATAAAAACGTTTAAGAACTTTATTAATATAGGTATTTTAATAAAGTGAGATCGTTTTATTTTATCGATTTTTAATTATACGTACTCTTAAGAAGTAGTTAGCCGGTTTGCTACTTGTAATTTTAAAGAGGTTGCGAAGATCTCTCTTAAACTTGTTATATATATTACCCTTCTTTGCTACTATAAGGAAGTTGTTGATATAGGTGATGATAAGAATCTGAGAGGCGCGGTTGATATATATATAATTATTAGTATTAAAAGGTTGAAAATCGAGCTTTTATAGCTTAGACTATAGCTTTTCTTACTATAATTGTAGAGATTGCTTTAAGCTATATAAGGCTTTAAGAAGTTTAAGATAGTAGTCTTAAGGTAAAAGAATGACCTTATTTTAAGTATATCTAAGAGGTAATTTAATATAGATATTAGAGTCAGCTTTTAAGTTAAGGAAAGCTATCTTAATGTTAAACTGATCTAGCTCGAAGTTATATAGCGCTATAAGCGTAATTGCGATCTTTTAAACTGCAGATTTGCATACTTTAGCAAAAGTCTAATTATAATCTCGACCTTATTATTATATATAGTCTTATATAACGAATCTAACCTTCTATTAGGAGATTTTCCTATTTTAGTCTCTTTTTATTTTAAAAATAAGCCTTGATCTGAGTACTCTATTATCTTTAAAGAGTTCTAAGCGTTTTACTACTACTTATATATTCTTATAAGTAAGGGAATTATACTTAAAGTTGATCGCAGATCGCTATTTGTCGGCGTTAGCGCAAGAGAGGGCTTATTCGACTGTTTTTAGGTCATTTAGGTAAGGAGAGTTAAGTAAGGCCATATAGAAGGCGCCTAAATAGGCTTCCTTATTATTAGAGTTATCAGCTTTGAATCTAAGAGCAGTAGAGCGAGTAGCTCTCTTCTCGGAAGGCTGAGGGTAAGCTTTATTCTTTAAACCAGGAGGTCTTCCTCTCTTTCTTAGAGTTAAAAGCTCAGCTTCTCCTAAATTAGAATTAACTCCTAGTCCTGGCCTAGGAGTAAAATCATTATTATTATAAGAGTTAGAATTAACTCGCGGTCCCAGCCTAGGAGTGAAATCACCCTTTAATTGCAGCTTTATAATTAGGCTATCTTTATCGAATTAAATATAAGATAATTGAATAATCTTTTTACCTATTTATAATAGTATATAGATCTGATAGATACTTCTACTATTAAATCCGATAAGAGTACTTACTTTTACTCTTAAAGTGAGTTTATTACTTTAAGTTCGCTTTTCTTTCTCGATTAGCATATAAACGCGATAGCTTAGTACTTAAAGATGTTTAATTAAGGGAGTATAAGGCTTATTAGGCTTAATATCATCTTAAAAGACCTTATATAGAGTCTTGCCACTTAGAATATTAAAGGCGGTAAGATTAGTAATATATATTATTAAAAGAAGGAGGTAAGGTTAAAGAAAGGAGGGGATATTTTAGTCAATTACGGCTATTCGCAACTTTTCTATTAGTATGCGAATTAATTATTCTAATCTGCTGTCTTATTCTAGTGTATATAGAGTAGATTCCTTTGAAATTATACTAAGGTTTTCTGCGAGTATTCGCATTTGTATAAGAGAGTACTCCTTACCTCTATTAGTTCTCTACTACTTAATTATACAATTGTACTAAGTTTATAAAAGGCTGATCATCTTCTTATTTGCCTTAAAGGCATTAGATTTATTTATATAGGTCTATCCTTACTTAGCTATTATAGCTAGGTAAGTGAAGATAAAGGCGTATTTATAACTATTAAGGCTAGTTGGCTTTAGATGAACTATATTAATGTATAGCTTATTAAGTGCCTTTATAAGTTAAGGGCAAGCTGAACGTTTATTAATATATTAAAAAGGTCTGCCTTTCTTGTAAGAAGCGCAGATTTATATCTTCTTTAATTTTGTTTCCTTAATTTATATATTAGTAATAGCAGATTAGGTCTTTTTAACCGTTTATAGGCTAGCGTAGCCTAATCGATAGTACTAGAGCTTAATATTAAAAGGTCTATTCTTAATAGTAGCTAAGAGAGCATATCCACTTATATAACTAAAGGAGTTAGTAGAAGGCTATTCCTTATTAATATATATATTATTATCAATAGTGCAAATTTCCTTCTTATTAAATAGGAATAGCTTACTATTTCGATAGAAGCCTTTGATTTTATTAAGTTTGCTACTTAAGTATAAGTAAATAGGTAATTAAGGTATATAGAAAGTATTAATTAACTTAAGAATATATAACTTTCTATTAGATTTAAGTGTATTAACTTTATAAGTACTAACGCTAAGAGGTTAAATAGATCTATTAACTATACTTAAGGAGGGTAGATTATCTTAAGCAATATAAGAAGTGAACTTAGAGAGATTATTAAAGACGTGCTTACTAGCACCTATATTATATAGCTAACGATTCTTCAATTTTAATAAGAAGCAGGAGGTAGAAGAATTAAGTCCTAGGCCCGGCTTGCGAGTGGAAATTGGCCCTAGGGAGGAGTCGGAATTGACTCCTAGGCCCGGCTCGCGAGTAAGAATTGGCCCTAGGGTTAGTAATAGCATAGTATACTTAAAGAGATTATTATCTGACTCTTTGTCTTCCTTTTGAATCTTCCTAGAAGGCTTTTTGCCTTTTAATAATAATAGTAAGGACTTGTCGACCTTGCCTTTAAGGTGACGAAATACGTACTTCTTCTTTAAATCCTTCTCTTAAGCCTCTCTTTTCGATTTGTTAATTATAAAGCAATCTTCTGCCTTATAGTATAGCTTTGGTTGCTTGCAATAAGGATAGGAGGAGTTAAGGGAGGTAGTAGTATTCTTAACGGTGCTCTTCTTTAAGTCTTTAAAACCTCTCTTGTTTTCTGACTTCTTATTAAAGGAATGCGGCTTATTAGCCGATTTATTATTATATAAGACGGTTCCATTTATTTTTAAACTCTATAAGGCTTGAGCTTCGTTAGTGATATCTTTAATAAAAGCTTTAAGCGTAATCTCTGATTTTCGTCCAGCTGCTATAGCTAAGCGAAGGTTAAAGCGTTATTAATCTACTTAAATAGGCCATCTATTGGAATAGCTAGCAATAAATATAATAGAGTGCTAGTAAAAGGGAGGGGTAAAGTCGAGAGCTTCTAATTTAGTAATTGAAAGCCTAAAGGCGATAATATAAGCTTTGAGTGAATTGAAGTCGTTATATTTAATAGTAATATAGGTTTGGATAGCATTATATTCAAGTACTATTCCAGATCCTTTATACTATTTTTAAAGAGCTTCCTATATATCTAAGGCAGATTTGTCGCCTTCTATATAAGCTAGTAGGCCTAGTTTATAATTAAGTATAATAGTAAGCTTTATCTAAGATTCCTTAGCTTCTTATTTAATCCAATTATCCATTTCCTTAAGAGTAATAGAACGGTCCTATAAGTCAACCTTAGGTAAAGCATATATGTTGCAAGTATGCCCGTCACATGTTTGTCACATGATCTGTCATATGACACATCATATATATGATGTATCATATGACTTGCCATATGACTTAGTGGCAGCCCTTGTTAAATAGCTCGTAGTTAGAGAGCTCTTATGAATCAAGACATAAGATACTTAATATTATCGTTTGCACCTTATACTTCTTTATGCCCTCTCTTCTAATTTACTATCAAGTTTACTATCAGAGAACCTCATTGCTATAGGTTATAAGCCCCGCATGCCTATGAATAGCATTCGACAAATTCCATCGATTAGAGTCTCCCTTATAAACGAAAAGGCTAATCGATATTTTTAAGTTTTTATTACTCAACTAATGATATATAATAGTGTTATCTTAATAATAAAACAGTAGCTACTCCCCTTCCGGAGCACTATGCAATAATCTAAGCTTACGTAAGATTCGTCACTATAGCTGAATCATTAGGACTAACAGCTAAGATTACCAGCTTAATTGCTAAAAGTACTCTACTGCCTGAATCACCTATTTTTAAAGGGATTAATATATAGTACCTTAAACTCGAATTTAATAGTTCATCTCCTCCTCCTCCTCCTTCTCTACCTTCTCCTTTCGATAACTCTATATACAAATATACAAATAAGATATCGTCGTTGTCTTCGGCTGCCCTTAGCCTCCCTAAGTCTCAAAAGCTTAAAGGCGCAGAGGACTATAGCTAATAGAGGAATAAGGTTCTAAATCTTGCAAAGTCAAACGCCTTGACTATATATCTCTATATAAAAGCTAGAATATATACTTTACCTAAGGTTGACTTATAAGACTATTCTATTATAAATAAGGAAAGGGACAATTAGGTTAAATAGGAAGCTAAGGAATCTTAGATAAAGCTTACTATTACACTTAATTGCAAACTAGGCCTATTAGCTTATATAGAAGGCGATAAATCTGCCTTGGATATATAAGAAGCTTTTTAAAAATAGTATAAAGGATCTGGAATAATACTTGAATATAACGCTATATAGACCTATATCACTATCAAATATAACGACTTCAATTCACTTAAAGCTTATATTATTGCCTTTAGGCTTTCAATTACTAAATTAGAAGCTCTTGACTCTGCCCTTCCCTTTTACTAGCACCCTATTATATTTATTATTAGCTATTCTAATAGATAGCTTATTTAAGTAGATTGATAACGCTTTAACCTTTGCTTAGCTATAGTAGCTAGACGAAAATCAGAGATTACACTTAAAGCTCTTATTAAAGATATTACTAATAAAGCTTAAGCCTTATAGAGTTTAAAAATGAATAGAACCGTTTTATATAGTAATAAATCGGCTAGCAAGCCGCATTCCTCTAACTATAAGAAGTCAGAAAACAAGAGAGGTTTTAAAGACTTAAAGAAGAGCACCTTTAGGAATACTACTAACTCCCTTAATTCCTCCTATCCTTATTGCAAGCAACCAAAGCTATACCATAAGGCAGAAGATTGCTTTGCAATTAATAAATTAAAAAGAGAGGCCTAAGAGAAGGACTTAAGGAAGAAGTACGTATTCCGTCACCTCAAAGGCAAGGACGATAAGTCCTTGCCATTATTATTACTAAAAGGCAAGAAGCCTTCTAAAAAGACTTAAAAGGAAGACGAAGAGTCAGATAATAACCTCTTTAGGCATACTATGCTATTACTAACCCTAGGGCCAATTCTCACTCGCGAGCCGGGCCTAGGAGTCAATTTATCACTAGGGCCAATTTCCACTCGCGGGCCGGGCCTAGGACTCAATTCTTCTACCTCTTGCTTCTTATTAAAATTAAGGAATCGTTGGCTATATAATATAAGTACTAGTAAGTATATCTCTAATAATCTCTCCAAGTTCACTTCCTATACTACTTAAGATAATCTACCCTCTTTAAGTATAGTTAATAGATCTATTTAACCTTTTAGCATTAGCACTTGCAAAGTTAATATACTTAAATCAAATGGAAAGGTATATATTCTTAAGTTAATTAATACTCTTTATATACCTTAATCACCTATCTGCTTATACTTAAGTAGTAAACTTAATAAAATCAAAGGCTTCTATCGAAATAGCAAGCTATTCCTATTTAATAAAAAGGAAATTTGCACTATCGATAATAATATATATATTAATAAGGAATAGCCTTCTACTAACTCCTTTAGTTATATAAGTGGATATGCTCTCCTAGCTGCTATTAAAAATAGACCTTTTAATATTAAGCTCTAGTACTATCGATTAGGCCATGCTGGCCTATAAACAGTTAAAAAGACCTAATCTGCTATTACTAATATATAGATTAAGGAAACAAAATCAGGAAAGACGCGAATTTGCGCTCCTTGCAAGAAAGGCAGACCTCTCTAATATATTAATAAACGTTTAGCTCGCCCTCGACCTATAAAGGCACTTAACAAGCTATATATCGATATAATTCATCTAAAGCCAACTAGCCTTAACGGCTATAAATACGCTTCTATCTTCACTTGCGCAATTACAATAGCTAGATAGGGATAGACCTATATAAATAAATCTAATGCCTTTAAGGCAAATAAGAAGATAATCAGCCTCTTACAAACTTAGTACAATCGCACAATTAAGTAGTAGAGAACTGATAGAAGTAAGGAGTACTCTCTTATATAGATGCAAATACTTATAGAAAACCTTAGTATGATTTTAAAGGAATCTACTTTATATATACTAAAATAAGATAGTAAATTGGAACGACTAATTCGCATACTAATAGAAAAGTTACAAATAGCTATAATTGATTAAAATATCCCCTCCTTTCTCTAGCCTTACCTCCTTCTTTTAGTAATATATATTACTAATCTTACTGCCTCTAATATTCTAAGTGGCAAGACTTTATATAAAGTCTTTTAGGATAATATTAAGCCTAATAAGCCTTATACTCCTTTCGTTAAGTATCTCTAAGTACTAGGCTATTGCGTCTATATGCTAATCGAGAAAGAAAGGCGAACTTAAAGTAATAAACTCGCTCTAAGAGCAAAGGTAGGTACTCTTATCAGATTTGATAGTAGAAGTATCTATCAGATTTATATACTATTATAAATAGGTAAAAAGATTATTCAATCATCTTATATTCGATTCGATAAAGACGGCCTAATTATAGAGCTGCGATTAAAGGGTGATTTCACTCCTAGGCTAGGACCGCGAGTCAATTCTGACTCTTATGATTTTACTCCCAGGCCGGGACCGCGAGTCAATTCTAACTCTTACGATAATAATGATTTTACTCCTAGGCCGGGACCGGGAGTCAATTCTGATTTAGGAGAAGCTGAGCTTCTAACTCTAAGAAAGAGAGGAAGACCTCCTAGTTTAAGGAATAAGGCTTACCCTTAGCCTTTTAAGAAGAGAGCTACTCGCTTAACTTATGCTCTTGGATTCAAAGCTGATAACTCTAATAATAAGGAAGCCTATTTAAACGCCTTTTATATAGCCTTACTCGACTCTCCTTATCCAAATGACCTGAAAACAGTCGAATAAGCCCTTTCTTACGCCGACGCCGATAAATAGCAATCTGCGATTAACTTTAAGTATAATTCCCTCGCTTATAAGAATATATAAGTAGTAGTAAAACGCTTAAAACTCTCTAAAGATAATAGAGTACTTAGATTAAGACTTGTCTTTAAAATTAAAAGAGATTAAAATAGGGAAATCTCCTAATAGAAGGTCAGATTCGTTATATAAGACTATATATAATAATAAAGTCGAGATTATAACTAAACATTTGCTAGAGTTTGCAAATCTGCGGTTTAGAAGATCGCAATTGCACTTATAGCGCTATACGACTTTAAGCTAGATCAGTTTAATATTAAAATAGCTTTCCTTAATTCAGAAGCTGATTCTAATATCTATATCAAATTACTTCCTAGATATACTTAAGATAAGGTCGTTCTTTTATTATAAGACTACTATCTTAAGCTTCTTAAGGCCTTATATAGCTTAAAGCAATCTCTACGACTATAGTAAGAAAAGCTACAGTCTAAGCTATAAAAGCTCGATTTTCAACCTTTTAATACTAACAATTGCATATATATTAATTGCGCCTCTCGGATTCTCATTATTACCTATATCAACGACTTCCTTATAGTAGTAAAGAAGGGTAATATATATAATAAGTTTAAGAGAGATCTTCGCAACCTCTTTGAAATTATAGGTAGTAAACCGGCTAACTACTTCTTAAGAGTATATATAATTAGAGATTAATAAAATAGAACGATCTTACTTTATTAAGACGCCTATATTAATAAGGTTCTTAAACGTTTTTATATAACTAATTGCAAGAGCGTACTAACGCCTTTTGCTAATAGCTATAAAGTTCATATGGTCAAATTTGAAGGCCAAGCCACTTTATAGGAAGTAAAGCTATACTAAGAGATCTGTAGTTCTCTATAGTACCTTGCGTATTATATGCGTTAGGATATACTATACTACTGCTCTATTTTTAGTAAATTCTTTACTAACCCTTTGCTATAATATATAGTAGCTTTAAAACGAGTTTTATAGTACTTATAGGGAATGCGATTCTATTGTACTACCTTTGGAAATAAAACAACTGACTTAGAGCTTTAGAAATTGCATAGCTACTGCGATTCTAATTAAGCAAGTGATAGAGGAAGTAGAGCCTCCTATTCTAAGGCCGTCTTCTTCCTTAATAATAGTATAATTACCGCCTCCTTTAAGCGATAAACTATTATTGCTCTCTTATCTATAGAGGCAGAGTACGTTATTATATGCAAGTTCGCATAAGAGGCCTCTTAGATACGCCAGGTACTTAAGGAAATAGGCTACGCTAGCAATAACGCTACTAAAGTCGAGATAATCTGCGATAACTAGGGAGCCCTTTATCTTACTGAAAACCCCGAATATTACTAGAGAATAAAGCATATTAATATTAAGTTCTATTATATTCGGCAAAAGCTTTGGAAAGGCCATTTGGACCTCTAGTATACGAATACTAAAGATAACGCTGCTAATAGACTTACTAAGAGCTTAAATAGCTCTAACCACGCCGCCTTTATCAAATTGTTAAATATGAAGGTTCTGCACCTCGATTAAGGGGTGATTTTTTTTGCACTTCTATTATAAGGTGATTTTTTTTTACACTTCCATTAAAGGGTGATTTTTTTTTACTCCTAGGCCGGGCCCGCGAGTTGATTTTTGACTTACTAAGGGGTGGATTTTGCGCTAACAAACTCTACTCTATTTCCTATATCTGCAGGTTGATTTTTTATGCGAAACTATAAATTATAATAAAAGTTATGACATTATATGTATTACTGGCGAGTACCTTTAAAGGTCTCCCTAGAGGGGTGTATTGCAAGTATGCCCGTTATATATTTGTCATATGATCTATTATATAATATATTATATATATAATATGTTATATAACTTGCTATATAACTTAGTGGCAGCCCTTGTTAAATAGCTCGTAGTTAGAGAGCTCTTATGAATCAAGACATAAGATACCTAATATCGTCGTTTGCACCTCATACTTCTTCGTGCCCTCTCTTCTAGTTTACTATCAAGTTCACTATCAGAGAACCTCATTGCTATAATATATTTTAGCTTTTATATAAAAATGCATAGTTAAGGCGTTTAACTTTGCAAGGTTCAAAACCTTATTCCTCTACTAGCTATAGTCCTCTGCGCCTTTAAGCTTTTGAGACTTAAGGAGGCTAAGGGCAGCCGAAGATAACGACGATATCTTATTTATATATTTGTATATAGAGTTGTTAAAAGGAGAAGGTAGAGAAGGAGGAGGAGGAGGAGATGAACTCTTGAATTCGAGTTTAGGGTACTATATATTAGTCCCTTTAAAATTAGGTAATTCAGGCAGTAGAGTACTTTTAGCAATTAAGCTGGTAATCTTAGCTATCAGTCCTAATAATTCAGCTATAGTGACGAATCTTATATAAGCTTAGATTATTGCATAGCGCTCCAGAAGGAGAGTAGCTACTGTTTTATTATTGAAATGACGCTTTTTTATATATCATTAGTTAAGTAAAACTCAAAATATCGATTAGCCTTTTCGTTTGTAAAGGAGACTCTGATCGATGGAATTTGTCGAATGCTATTTATAAGCATACGGGGCTTATAACCTATAGCAATAAGGTTCTCTAATAGTGAACTTGATAATAAACTAAAAGAGGGTACGAAGAAGTATAAGGTGCAAACGACGATATTAGGTATCTTAATTTATAAGAGCTCTTTAACTATAAGCTATTTAACAAGGGCTGCCACTAAGTCATATGGCAAGTCATATGACATATTATATGTATGATATGTCATATGACAGATCATATGACAAATATATGACGGGCATTCCTGCAATATAATTATATCTAAAGAATAGAGGAAGCGATTGCACCTATAACTGCGCAATTGCAAGAAGAGCTTAGAACGACCTAGGAGACTAGCGCGTATTAAAGGAACTTAATAAAAGAATAATAATGTATAAACTTAGCTAGCTAGTCGGCTACCCCTATTCTATAAAGCCGACCTCTTTTCGAAAACCCTTATAGAGATCCTCCTACCGCTTAGCTTAGATAGCCTATTAAAAGGGAACCCTATTTTAATACCTTTGACTTTAGAGGATAGAGTCGAACCTTTAAACCTAGTTGCTAGGTCCGCTTAGTAAAGATTAAAGATCTAAATCCCTTTTTAAATAAAGGAGATATAAAAGTTAAGGACTAAATCTTCGATATATAGTAAAAGATAAAAGTTAATTATATAAAGTTCTTTAATAAATCGGTCGCCTTAGTATATGCCGCTAGTTTAATAATAAGGAACGCTTAAAGCTTAATTCGAGATCGGCTTATAAAAGGATCTATTAGATAAATCGAAATAGCTATATAGTTATTCCGAATCTTATAAAGGGCTTATAGAATTAGTAAAGAAATAAAGCAATAGATAGCTAAAGACAATTAGATAAAGCTTAAATAGGAAAATACCCCTTTTATAGCCTTTTAGGCCGACTTTTATAAGCTAGCTTTTAAACTAGGAAAGTCGATTAACGATTAATATAAGGCGCTTTAGGATAAGGTAAAAGTGTCTTTATTAAAGTAAGTCTTTAATCGGAAGTTCGACTACTTTAAAGACTTAGCCGAATGGTTTATAGATAAGGAGAATCGATAACTCCGCCTCTTACTATAACGCTCTAATTGAAACGAGTATTAGGCTAAAACTTCTAATCGGCCCTCTTCTACCTTTTAATAAATAGGACCTATATACTATAAATAAGCCTTAAGTCGTCTTTAAAAGGAATTAAGCACTACCCTTAGACCTTTAGTACTTAGAGATAATAAACGCGCCTCTTACGACCGAACCTTAAAGCCCGATAATATTTGCTATAAGTATAGATAAAAAGGGTACTATAGCTAAGATTGCCTTAAATAGTATAAGATTATGCTAATAAAGAAAGGTTGCGACGAATTAAAGAATAATACTAAGACGATAGACGATATAAAGGAATTAGGAAATAAATCGCTTTAGGATTTTAAATATCACTTTTAAAGCGCAACCGATACTAGGAATTGGTCGACCTATCTAGGCTAATTAGAGGCTAGCAATTTATAACCTAATGCTAACTCTATTAAAGAGGATGCTATACTAACCTAATAGCCCTAATAGACTATAAGGCTAATGCCTTAGGAATTATCAATTGTAAGATACTCCTCTCTTTAACTATATAGCTAAAGCTACTAACTTACTACCTTAAAAGACCGATCCCCTTATAAGGATTCAATAGACAACCGAGCGAGGCTATTCAGCAGGTTATATAAATAGATATTATAATCAATAAATACGACTTTAAAGGATAATTCTTCTTAGCTGCCGACTTAAGCTTATATAATATGATCTTAAGTCATAAGTAGCTAATTAAATAAGATATAATTATCGACTATAAAAGGAAGAAGCTATATTAGCCTAATATTTATTAATTAGATTAATAGGACGCTAATTAAAGAGACTAGCAATAGCTTAATAAGACTAGTATAAAACAGAAGGGAGATAATATAAGAGTAGGCCTAAGGGAAGACCTAAAAACAAGAGGAGGAAGCACCATAAGCGGGCTCTCTTAGACAAGATATTAGGAATAAGTCCTAAGTATAAGGTATATTTAGTACTATAGCAATACGCGCTATCTCTATATACAGAAGATAGCCCTTTTATCTTCCTACTATCTTATGCCAATTATATAATATATATTATAAGACCTATCTATCTTAGGTCTTTATATATATCCTAAATAATAAAAGTAGTAGCCCTTACTACTATTAGTAAAGAATATAAAACAATATAGGTCAAGGCAATAGCATATCAATTATTAGCAAACCTTAAGTGCAAGAAAACTAATATATTAAAAGGCCTAAACTAAGGCTATATTATTATTAAATGTTGAGATAGGTAATACAGCTATCACTCCGATGTATTGTCATATGACCCTACTGCTTAGTCAGTAGGATATTGATATATATATAGCTATAGGAAAGAAAGGGGTAACCTTCCTTCCTTAACTCTTACTAATATATCGATTATCGACCTTTAGAAGCCTCCTTTACCTACTGCGCCGACTCACTTAAGCTTAATAGGTTATAAGCCTTAGATAGACCGATAATAGATTATTAACTTCCCTTAGAAAGCACTTGCGCTATAACTATTAATAGGAAGTTAAATAAGACTTATAGTAAAAGGCGAGCAATCGGCGAATAAGAAGTGTGATTCCCTATTTAGCTAACCTATATTATAAGAGGTATAATTCCTTGCTCTATAACCCCTTTGGTATTATAAGAGGTATAATTCCTTGCTTTACTATATTTTATAAGAGGTATAATTCCCTGCGTTATAGCCTAAAAACTCTTTTCGATAAGAGGACTTCCTTCCTATTTAATACTTTTATAATACCTGCTATTTAATCATTTTAACCTTTCGATAAGAGGAGTGCCCTTAACTATTTAATTTATTTGATTTTAACGCAATTCTATTCGAAACGGCAATAGCTTCCGATTCCGATCGAAACACTAGACCTAGAGACCTCTAACTCTTTCGAAAGAACTAGCAATAATAGTTCGACAATTTAGAGCTTTACTTTAAGAGCAAAGGCATTGAAATAGCGATTTAAAAGACACTTATTAAATATATAAGAATAGCCCCTTATACTCCCTTTACTAATTCGTCTACTTCCACTTTAATAGCTAATATAACTGCTAAGGATTTGCCAAATATATTAAATAAGCTTAGCTTAAGAGCTTTAGTAGATAATAACCGAGAATCTTAAAGGCAGATTTTAAATATAGAAAAGGAGAAGGAGTATAAGCTGGCCTTAGCTAAATGCAAGCTTAAGATCAATAGAGGTTTAAGCGATAAAGATTAAGATTTTATTTAAGTTTATAATAATATAAAGATAAGATAGGATACTTTAAAGGTAAAATACTCTTAAACAACTACCCTTAATACCTAGCATTTACTATAGTAAATCACTTTATTTTAATATAGAAAAGATAAAGATAGTAAGGATATAGATATAAATATAAACTCTACCTAATTTATACTATATAAAGCGAAGAGGAAAGTAAGAGCTATAGATCCTAAGATAGCTATAACTTTTAAAGAAACTCAGCTTTTTCATTTCCTACTTAATAGCCTCCTTCTTAAGTTTGCTATTATAAAATAATCTCTTCTTATTTAACCTAACCTTAAGATCTATAAGAAAATCGACCTCCTTTGAACTATTAAGTAAGACCTTAAAGGACACTTTAAATTAGCAAATGCTATATTATAGGGCAACGATAAGCCTAAGAAGAGGAAGAAGCGTAGGATAAGCCCTTAAACTTATTAGGGATACTACTTCTATAATAGTACTTATAATATTACTAATTGTAAAGTTAAAAGGCAATTAATTAATATAGTCGCTAGCTTTAATATTAAAAAGCAATTAAAGTAGAAGTTAAAAAGCAAATTACCCTTATCCTACCGAAGGCTGCAACTACTAAGGAAAGGCAAAGGAAAAGGCTATTTAGCTAAAACTTTAGCAAATACCTTTAATAATAATAGTAGGTTATTTAAACTTGAATCCACTTTTAATAATTCAAATGATAATTATAATAAAGATGCTTATATCTTAAAAGCCGATCTTTATAAGATCCTTAAATCCGATTAGTATAATAATATTAATTATATAATATATATAACTAATAAACCCTACCTATTTAAAGGCCCGTTTATTAAAATAAAAAGGTGCTCTATTAAGGTTAATAGTAGAAGGTTATATATAAACTCAATAGGTATAATAAAGATAAATATTACTAGCATTTCTTTCCTTTTACAAAATGTTCTCCTTATACTTAGCTTAAGTATTAATCTTTTATCTAATTATAAGATCTATATAAAGTTGAATTATATAAGAGTTTTTAATAATTAATTTATATAATTTATAAATAATAATTATAAAGTAATCTTTAAAGTTAAAATTAAAGATAGACTTTATATTATCTTAAAGGTGATATTATAAAAATTGACTCTTAAGTCGAACTTATAAGTGGATTCCTTTAAGGAAAGTGCACTCTCTACCTTAATATAATTAAATAAGGATAAAGAGAATAGATAGACTCTTAAGCTAGGATCGCAAGTAAAATTCGCGAAAATGACTCTTAAGCTAAGACTATAGGTAGATTATAAGGTATCCTTAAAGATGACTCTTAAGCTAGGATTATAAGTGAATTTAATAGAAATAACTCTTAAGCTAAGACTGCAAGTAGATTCTGCAAATTCGCTAATAATAACTTTTAGGCTAGGATTATAAGTGAAATTCGCAGAAATGACTCCTAGGCTAAGACTATAAGTGAAATTCGCGAATTTATTAAAGATAACTCTTAAGCTAGGACTGCAAGTAGATCTTGCTATTTCTAGGAAATCGACTCTTAAGCTAAGACTATAAGTAGATCTTGCAGTTTTACTAAAAACAACTCTTAAGCTAGGCTTGCAATTGGAAAATGGTAAAACCTTAAACTACTATTACTAGTCCTTTCTAGCTGCTAATAATAAAGTATTAACTAATAATAGGCTACTAAAGCTATTAAAAGCCAAAAGCCTATTAAAGTATTAGCTAATATATAGAAGATTCGTATATTTAAGGCTAAAGAAATTAAAGGGCCTATATAAGGTCTTAACCTTAAAACAAAAGATTTAAGTACTAAAGGATCGTCTAATATGCCGAATTTATAAGCTAATAAAGCTTTAAAATCAGACGCAAACTAAGCTTAGTTTATAAAAAGATTCGATATTAGCGCTAATATCTATCGATACTATTAGACTATTTATAACCTTAATTAAAGGAAATAATTAGTTTTCTTAAATAGTAGATAACTCTACTTAATAAATATAGACTATTTATACTAAAATTAAATCTAAGCTTATAGAAAAGCTGGAAACTTAAAAAGTGATAAAGGAACGCCGGACTTAGTTAAAGCTAATAGCTATTAGGTCTAATAACGCATTAGAGATTAAGGTAAAGCTTAATAAATAGGTAAAATAAGGAGTTTATTATAAACTAATTATAATATACAAAGGTTTCTATTAGAATGGCATTGCTAAGCGAAGCATTTAATAAGCAGAGACTGACTATTACACTTTACTATAAGATATTGACCTACTATTAGAATTCTAGGACCTTACAATTAAAGCAGATATATACTTGCGAAATAGAATAGGTAATAGACTAATAGTTAATAGCACTTGAATATTACTATATAAGGCATATTATAAATAGAAGCTAAGCTTAAACTATATCTATATCTTTAAAAGCGTTTGCTATTCCTATATTAGCCCGAAGTCCTAGCCTGCGGGTATAAAGAGTAAAAAGCTAATAGACTAAGGTAGAAAGTATATATTTATTAAGTATATTAAATAAATAATAAAGCAATAAATAGTATATATGCTAAACCTAAGGTAAGTAATTATATCCTTAGTAGTTGAGTTTAATAAATCTCGAAATAGGGAAAAGCTATCCTTAAAGCTCTATATATCTAAAGATTCGTAAGGTATACCACTCGACGGTAATACTATTAAGCCGAACTAATAATCCCCCTCTTTAAGCTTAAGTATATTAAGCGCACCTGCTAATTAACGACTTGCTACTCGCTTAAAGGCCGAATAGACCATTCCTATTATCTGCGAACTACTTAAAGTATAAAATAACTTTAATATTATTATCCCTTTAGTTAAAGCACCTATAGTAAAGGATATTCCTAAAATAGGTATAAGTAATAATAAGCCTCTACTATTAGAAAGCGGTTCCTTAAATAATAAGCCTATAGAACCTATAGCCGAACCTACGCCTTTAAAAAGGAATAGAGACTTTAAACTAAAAGACACTTTAAATAAACGCAAGTCTAAGTGTATCTAAGCTATAATAGCATATAAGATCTATAAGCTCGAACTTTAATAGAGCTTTAATAAAGATAATGCGTTCTTAACCGCTAAGGGAATAATGAAAATCTCTTTTCTAAAGATATATAATAAAGTTATTAATAACTTAGAGAATAGAGTAGTATAGAATAAGGCAATTTAAAAGGAGATAAGCTCTTTTATTACAAATAGTATATAGATAGAGGAACTAATGCTAAAGGATATAAACCTAATATTGACAAAGTAGGTCTTTATAATTAAAACATATGCAAATAGGACCTTAGAATATTATAAGGCAAGGCTTATAGCTAAGGGCTTTTCCTAATAGTATAGAAAAGACTACTTCGATATATTTGCGCTAATAGTTCGCATAGATACCTTTTGCATATTTATAGCAATAGTAGCCGCTAAGGACCTTAAATACAGATAGTATAATATTAAAAATGCATTTACTAAAGCGATTATAAAGGAATGGATTTTTCTCTTTTAACCTAATAGTATTCCTATATACGCTAGCCACTCTCTCTATATACTCTATAGTATCTATAGGCTTAAATAATCAGCTTATAATTAGAACCTCTTATATAGCTTTTCTTTAGTAGAAATAGGATTTATTTAAAGCTTAGCTAACCCTTATTTATTTACTTATATTAAGCGTAGAATTAAGTTACTATTATATATTAACGATATTACTATATCTGCGAAGATAACTATTCAATTGGATTAGTTCTTTATAACAATTTAAAAACGTTTTAATATTAAGGATCTAAAGGGAATTTATAAGATCCTTAGCATTTGTATTATAAGGAACCGCTCTACTTAAGAACTCTGATTAGATTAAGAGCAATATATTAAGAAGATCCTAGATCGAATAGGACTTTCTACTTATACTCCTAACTTTAAGCTAAAGCGTACTCTAATTAAAGGAAAGTATAACAAATTAAAGCCTACTAATAAAAATAAGTAAAGACGAGATTTAAAGAAGTACTAATAGGATATTAAAGTAATTATATATACTATAATATATATAAGACTAGATATTACCTTTATTATTAAGTAACTTAGTCAAAACCTAAAGGATCCGACGATTTAATATAAGAATGCAGTTAAGCGACTTAGAAGATACTTTCGATTAATAATCATATAAAAGGTGAGATATAGACTAATGAAATATATAAGCGCAAAGCTTAAGGTATATACTAATTCTAATTAAGCAAATATAAAAGGTTGAAAAAGTATATTTAAAAGCGTAGTAATACTATATAGCAGACCTATATTATAAGGAAGTAGGAAGTAGAAATCAGTAGCTATTGCAAGCACTAAGGCCGAATATATATTAATATTATTAAATTGCAAGCAAGGATTATAGATTGCCTAAGTTCTAAAAGATATAGGTTTCGCTAAGTATATTAAATAAGATAAGAACTATATTAATCTTTAAGCAAATAATATAAAGGCAATTGCACTTATAAAGAATCTATACTTATATAAGCGATTAAAATATATTAATATTACCTATTACTTTATCTACGACCTTATTATAAAGAATAAGTTATCAATTACCTATATCTTAACCGATCGAATAGTAGTAAATAGATTTATAAAGCTACTAAAGACAATTGCAAAGTTTAAAGCATTTAAAGATATACTAGAGTTGCAAAAGATAGTAGGGGCTTAATAGGCTTAAGGACGACTCTTAGGCCTACCCTACGAGTTAGGTCATATAGTCTTATAAAGGAAAGTTTTTTAAATCAACTCCTAGGCCTAGACCGCGAGTCAAGTTACGTAGTCTTATAAAGGAACGCTTTTAAGAAATTTGACTCCTAGTCCCACCTTATAAATAGGATTAGTAATTTTAATAGAGGTTGCTATTAATTAATTATTTTTAATTTAAAGAGATACTTAAGAATTAGATTAGTATAAAAGGATAGTTATTATTTTCCTAACTATAGGTCAATCGGAGTAAGGTCTAAGTAAGGGTATTAAGATAAGTGATATAGCTATCACTTTGATATATTATCATATGACCCTACTGCTTAGTTAGTAGGATATTAATATATATATAGCTATAAGGAAGAAAGGGGTAACCTTCCTTCCTTAACTCTTACTAATATATCGACTATCGACCTCTAGAAGCCTCCTTTACCTACTGCGC
>JAENRP010000414.1:0-35505 GCA_024741835.1 Diplocarpon mali | reverse complement strand
TTTAAGGATCTTATAAAGATCGGCTTTTAAAATATAAGCATCTTTATTATAATTATTATTTAAATTATTAAAAGTAGATTTAAGTTTAAATGACCTACTATTATTATTAGAAGTATTTGCTAAAGTTCTGGCTAAATAGCCTTTTCCTTTGCCTTTCCTTAATAATTGCAGCCTTTAGTAAGATAAGGGCAGTTTGCTTTTTAACTTTTGCTTTAATTACTTTTTAATATTAAAGCTAGCGATTATATCGATTAGTTGCCTTTTAACTTTATAATTAGTAATATTATAAGTACTATTATAAAAGTAGTATTCCTAATAAGCTTAAGGGCTCGTCCTATGCTCCTTCCTCTTCTTAGGCTTATCGTTGCCCTATAACGCAGCATTTGCTAATTTAAAGCGTCCTTCGAGATCTTGCTCGATAGTTCGAAGGAGGTCGATCTTCTTATAGATCTTAAGGTTAGATTAGATAAGAAGAAATTATTTTACAATAGCGAATTTAAAAGGGAGGCTATTAAGTAGGAAACTAAAAAGCTAAGTTTCCTTAAAAGTCATAGCTATCCTAAGATCTATAGCTCTTACTCTCCTTCTTACTTTATATAATATAAACTAAGTAAAGTCTATATTTATATCTATATCCTTACTATCTTTATCTTTTCTATACTAAAATGAAGTAATCTACTATAGTAGATACTAGGTATTAAAGGCAGTTATCTAAGAGTATTTTACCTTTAAAGTATCCTATCTTATCTTTGCATTATTATAAACTTAAATAAAATCTTAATCTTTATCGCTTAAACCTCTATTAATCTTAAGCTTATATTTAGCTAAGGCCAGCCTATACTCCTTCTCCTTTTCCATATTTAAAATCTACCTTTAGGATTTTCGGTTATTATCTACTAAAGCTCTTAAGCTAAGCTTATTTAATATATCTGGCAGATCCTTAGTAGTTATATTAGCTATTAAAGTAGAAGTAGACAAATTAGTAGAAGGAGTATAAGAGGCTATTCTCGCGTATTTAATAAGTGTCTTTTAAATCGCTATTTCGATGCCTTTGCTCTTAAAGTAAAGCTCTAAATCGTCGAACTATTATTGCCAGTTCTTTCGAAAGAGTTAGAGGTCTTTAAGCCTAGTATTTCGATCGGAATTAGAAGCTATTACTATTTCGAATAGAATTGCGTTAAAATCAAATAAATTAAATAGTTAAGGGCACTCCTCCTATCGAAAAGTTGAAATGATTAAATAGCAGGTATTATAGAAGTATTAAATAGGAAGGAAGTCCTCTTATCGAAAAGGGTTTTTAGGCTATAACGCAGGGAATTATACCTCTTATAAAATATAGTAAAGCAAGGAATTATACCTCTTATAGTACTAAAGGAGTTATAGAGTAAGGAATCATACCTTTTATAATACAGGTTGGCTAAATAGGGAATTATACCTCCTATTCGCCGATTGCTCGCCTCTTACTATAAGTCTTGTTCAACTTCCTACTAATAGTTGCAGCGCAAGTGCTTTCCAAAGGAAGTTAATAATCTATTATCGGTCTATCTAAGGCTTATAACCTATTAAGCTTAAGTGAGTCGGCGCAGTAAGTAAAAGAGGCTTCTAGAGGTCGATAGTCGATATATTAGTAAGAGTTAAAGAAGGAAGGTTACCCCTTTCTTCCTTATAGCTATATACGTATCAATATCCTACTGACTAAGCAATAGGGTCATATAATAATATATCAGAATAATAGCTGTATCACCTATCTTAACAAGATCTATTAAAAGTATTAGAAAGGAAGCTTTTAGATAATCTACCTCCTTACTAAGGAGATATACGCAAATAGGCTTACTAAGAACCTGGACTGCCAGAAGTTTAAGAGCTTCGTTTGTTTATTAAACCTCTAAAGCTTTTAAATAATTATTTAACAACTCGCATTTGCTAGCAAGTAGTCACTTATTATTAGAAGACTTGTACTTATAAGCTCCTACTCTCTTATAGTTATATTTATTTGTTTTCTCTTATAAAGTGCATTGTAGAAGCTTCTCCTTTTTTAAAAATATAAGATAGGTAATATTCCTAAGCCGCTATTATAAGGCGCGACCCTCTTTTAGATTCTCTTAGCTAAGGCTAAGAGCTAAGACGCTATAGCTATAAGCTTTATATGGATCTCCTTTTAAGAGAGGCCTATTAGCACTCCCTTGGCCAAAGGCCTGCTGGTAAATATACTAGTAATAGCAGGGGCAAAGGCAAGAGGTGCGGCAAAGGCGATAGGAGCAAGGGTAGTAAGGGCGGCGGCGAGGATAGGCATAGCGATAGCAAGGGCTAAAGAGATAAATAGGGAGACTATAGCAGCAGCTGCAATAGTAGAAGCAAAGGGGATAGGAGTAGTAGCAGCGATAATAGAGGCGAACGGGTCTAAGCCAAAGGGGCTAAGAGCGAACGGGAATAGTACGCTAAGAGCAAAAGAGGTAATAGTACTACTACTTATAGGAGTAGTAGGCCCTCTTAGCACTAGGGTCTAATCGCTCCTATCTTTTAAAATCAGCCTAGAATTTAATAAGACTTGATAAACGTATTATAGAAGCTCTAAAGCGTACCTTTTATTATATTAAGCAATAGTGCTACCTCCTCCTTAAAGGTGCTATAAGCGCGAGCTGATATAATAGCCTCTTAAGAGGCAAAGAGAGGGCCGCTAGCCTACTAGCAGCTATTGCTTAATATAGTATAATAAATGCAATATATACTAAAGGTACTATTAAAGCACCGATAATTAAGATTGCTAATACTCTTATATGTAATATAGCGCACGCACGCGTTATCATATTCTATTATAGGCTTTAGCATACGATGCGCAGTAAGGGCAAGGCTCTTAAGCGGCGGCGGCAGTAGTAGTAGCAGCAGGGGCGGCGGCAATAGCAGCGGCAGCTTATTGCCTAGTAGGCACTAGAACGAGCGCGCTAGGGTAGCAGCTTCCGAAGGAGTACTAGCGACCTAGTGCAAAGTTAGTATAACGCAGGGTATAAGGACTCTAAAGGTCTTACTTTGCAAGGGCGGCCAAGGCTATAATAAGTAGGAGTTCCTTTTATATTTAAAAATTATTAATATAAAGATAATATTTTTGAATAATAAAAGAGGATTGTTTTTAAAAGAAGGAAAGGAGAACCTTTGTAATAGAAATACTTTATAGGAAGTTAAATAGAGCATTAGCATAAAATCGCAAAGATTCCTAAGCGCGCTTATTGCCTATAGCGACCCTTCTTATTTTAGAAGGAACGACCTTTAAAGGGGCAGTATATAAGATAGAGCCTCTTTTCTTTACAATTACTATTCTTTCTTTTGTTTTTATAATTAAGCGATTCTAAGAGCATCGCCTAACTAAGGGGTATATTATATAGAATGGGCGGAGTCTTTACTCATTCTAAAGACCCTTTATATGACTTTATTAAGTTATAGACTCTCCCTTTTCTTTCCGAAGTCTTCTTACTATATATATATTAAAGAATAATATAATAAATCATCTTCTCCTACTTTTGCAAGCCTCTTAAGCGACCTAATGAAGGCCCTTTAGCTGACCGTACTAGCCCTTATAAGGCGTTATTAGTAGTAATATTGGTTATAAAGTAGGTTTGGAAAAGTATACTATAAGTGCTACTTATAAATTGCAATAATCTTTTCATATACTTATTCTTCTTATCTCGATTTTTCTAAAACAAATCTATTAAATTAGTATACCTTTGATATTCTTATAGAAATTTTTTATAATTAATCCCTTTTATCTTAAGCTTATTCTTAAGAAAATCATTAAAGCTTAAAAACCCTTCTTTAACTGTAGAGATTCTATAGTTTAATACTTTAATAAATGAATTTAGAAATACCTATTGTTCTATCTTACTTAATATTCTATAGGTAGTCACTATATCTTCTAATAATCTTAGAGCTTTTCCGTCTTATGAAAAGCCACCCTCTAATATTAGTTCATTATTAGCAGTATTTAGGGGTTTGCTGCCTAAAGCTACGACTGATATATTCTTCTTAGGTATGGCTTTCTTACTTAAGCTCAAAGGTGCTATAATGAATTACTTAGTAAAGGGGTAGTTCTAAACGAAGAGATGATTATTTAAGAAAGATTAACGATATAGGAGGCTTATACTAGAAAAGATTGATAATGAAAGACAATAGTAGTAGTGCTGGTATTATAGGTCTAGTAGGGTTATAGAAGAAGTAAAAAAGTAAAATCGTAATGCAGGGAGAGGCTTATTTATAGAGTTTTGGAATCGCGCTAGTATATAAAGGAAAAGTAGGTATAAAGAGGCTGGAGGTAGGAATAAAAGTAGAGTGTGACGTATATAAAGGCCCACTTTTAGTAAATGATAATTGTTAAAGGTAAGGACGATATTTCAAAGGTAAGCGTTAGAAAGTTGTATATAAAGGGAATAATCAAAAAATGAATTATATAAAGAGTAAAGTAAATAAAGAATATATATAAAATGAAATAATAAGAGGAGAATAAAGAGGTATAGGCATATAGAAAGTAGATAATCCTAAAAAATTCAACTTCTAATTTGCAATTTCTCTAAATGGTTTTTAAAGAAGAGGGGGTAAATCTAAATTCTTTAAATCGAGTCGATTCAATTGTTAGTTTTATTATTACTTCAGAGTCTTCTTCTCTTGCGTTAGTTCTTATTTCTTAGCGATTTCTCAGCTTTAGGGACCTCTTTTAAAAGATCTTCTATTAGTACCCTTAGATTTAATAACTAAGGTTTATCTAAACCATCTTATAGGCTTAAGCTAGCTAAGTCTAACCTTACTTACAGGCTGGGCTTGCGAGTCAGTCTTAGCGTTTCTAAGCTTAAGGGTAAAAACAGGAGATTAGTTCCTAAATTAGGGTCTAATACTATATTAGCGTCTTAGTTTATCTCTTTTCCGAATTTTCTTATAATAATGCCTTTATTAATTAGTATATTAGGCTCTTAAATAGCATTTACTTTATTGCATTATCCTTAAGACTTAAGTCTATAAAGAAGCGACTTAGTATTTATAATATTCGTCTAAGCCTTAATAAGGGCGTTAAAGAGTTTTTGATTATATTCTATAAGGTGGATTTTCAATTTGTCCTTATTAAAAAGGTATAACTCCTATACTTCGATTATAATAGAGGGATCTATCTAAGAGCGCTAATTAATAATGGCTTTAAAAAGGCTGCTACAGTTCTTAAGATGAAAAGCTGCCTTAAAAGGTGCAATGGTTTTACTTATATTAATCTATTAAAGTACTAAAGGTTGCTTTAAAGCAAAGACTGAAAAGATAAGATCGGAGATTTAAGTCTTATTTTCCAAAGTATTCTTATTGCAAATAGCTATATAGTTATTGCAAAAGGCTATAAAACTACCAGTTTTATAAAGTTTGTTTAAGCGCATTTTAAAAAGGTGCCCTTATTTTGTTATTACTATAATAGGGTTACTATTATTAGTAATAGGCCGCAAGATCTCTTTTTACTTCATTTTTATAATTATATAAGCTAGTTGAGATTTTGAACCAAGTGCTTAAGAAGTCTATCGACTTATCTTCTTCGCAAGTAGAGTGAGTTTTATATCCGATTAAGAGCCGATCTACTTATTAAAGCTTTTAAAAGCTGGCCTTTATCCAATTAGTAGGATCTGATAATCTAAGACTTGCTTTCTAATAAAATTAACTTATAGGCTAAGACCGCAAGTGATAATCGGATTTTCTTTATTAATAGTACTTGCATCTCTCTTTATTAAAATGACTTAATTGTAAAGACTAAGACCAATTAATTAGGAAGGTTTAAGGTAGGCTATAAGCTAATAGGCTCCTTTACTTTTCGCTATTATAGCTAAGAGGTAAAGTCTATAATATATCTAAAGGCATTATTAAGTAAGACTGAATATTATATTATAAAGAAAATAAGAAGGTATAAAGGTTGCGTTATCTATAGAGCAGAAGTGATAAAGGTATATTTCTACTTCTTATTTTATAATAGAAAGAAATATATATTATAGTCGTATTATATGTATAGTATTATCATATATCGAAGTTAGGTGTACGAAGTCAGGTGCACGCTAAGGTAGCAAGGTGGCTAGATTATATACACGCTAGTAAAGCACCTGTACTTATTCTAAAGGAGCTCTATTAGAGACTCTTTCTTCTTTATCTTTTCTTTTCTATTATATAGCATACCTTTTAAGGTAATATAATCAGTGTTATTCGACTCTTGCCCTTTTATACGCTTAAGAGCAAGTTGTAATATAAGAAAAGATCAACTCAACCTCTGCTAAGAAGCTTAATATCTACCCCCTTTAGAATCGTTACTTCAAACTGCCTTAAGTAACTCGATTTCAATTCTCCTATTATAAACTGCTTTAAGCAACTCGTATATAACGCCTAGATCTTACTAATCTAGTTTTTAAAGAAAGCTAAATAATAACCTTTAAATATAAGATTAGCTCGTTTTTTCGACCCCTTACCTACTCTATTTAGCAAATGGAAATTCACCTTCAATTTCAATTTAAAAAAAAAATTATTCACTATACCCTCGCTTCGCTAGCATAGGCTACTGCTTAAAGTAGTATAATAACTTTTCTCTTTTTAACTCTCTCCTTCCCTTATAAATACTCTATACTATATCGACCTATACTTATCGATAACTCTCCTTTTACTCTTCAAAGCTCCTTACTCCTTTAAACCCTCGAATATAATTCGACTCTTCGAAAAACCCTCCTTATAAATAAGTTATCGACCTTCTTTATACTTCCTATTGACCTATACTTATTAACAACTCTCCTTATACTCTTTAAAGCTCCTTACTCCTTCCTTCTTATACTCGGGTATAAACTAGGAGACCTATACTTATATATATATATAAAGACTTAGTTAGCCTTAGTAGGTTATACTATACTATTAGAGACTAGGTCAACTTTAGTAGAGTAATAAGCTTTAGATCCTTAGACCCTACTTCCTTAGATTTGCATTATACCTTTAGATAACCTTATTATAACTCTTGATTAGTAAAGAGATATAATCCCAAAGTAAAACCTTCTTCCTTAAGACTTATAAACTTATAATACCTTAATATATACTCTATTAAAAGGCTTTAAGAATATATATAGCTTTGCTTATACTAATCTTCCCCCTTTTAAATAGGTTACTATTTAGCATTAGGTCCCTTTAGATTAAATTAAATAATATAAGAAGAGTTAGTACTTATAACCTTTAATCTTATACTACTTAAGAGAAGTAAAAGGTTAACCGCACCTCTACTACTAGGCCTTACTACTACTAATTCTATAGGCCTTATTGCCAACCCTGGTCTTAGAAATCTTCCTCCTCTTAAGCCTACTTAAGAAGAAACCTCTCTTAGTACAGATTCTACTCCTAATCCTAGCCTATAAGTGGATTTTCGAAATACTTTATTACTATCGATTGAAGTTAAGAAAGAAGATATACTCTTTCTAATAACATTTACTCTTATTATATTAGCCCCTCTCTTTTCAACTACTTAGCAGGCCGAAATCGCAAACCTTATTAGCGCTGCTATAGCTGCCGCTTTTTAAAATAATACTATTACCCCTTCTTTCTTAAGTGCTAGCCCTTAAAACACTCGGTCCTTTACCGCCGATTTATTACCTCCCTTAAACTACTACCTTCTAATTATCCGACCTTTAATCCTAGCCGTCGACCCTTATTAGATTAAGTACCTTTAAACCTATTTTAGCAACTACTAGGGCAAAATTACTTATAATACTTAAAAGATGGCTATAAAAGTATTTATTTAAAAGTACTTAAGTAACTTTACTTTAAAAGAGGACTAGATTACTACTTATTTTAAGTGTATAATAGGTAAAGCTTAAAACCTAATCCTATAATATATAGATCCTATTTTTACTAATAAGTTTATATATATTACTAATATCCTTAAGGTCTTAGATTAAAAGTTCTTTAATTATAACTATATTTAATCTGCTAAGCTTAAATATAGCAGGCTAACTATAGGTTTAATATTATATAATAAGTTCTAATTTAAGTTCATTACCCTTACTATAGTTAATAAGATCGATTAGTCTTATTAATTTAATAATATTTATAAAAAGGTCTCCTTAATCTTAAAGAATGACCTTTGAGTAGAGAAGTATAAAATGAATAATAATTATACTACTTTAAATGAGTTCTTAGCTATTGCAGATCGCGAGGCCTGTAATATCAAGTAAGAAGAAGCTTATAATGCTTAATAAGTCGCCTTTGCTATTGCGTTCTTTCCTTTAAAGGACCGTATCTTAAGTATACTAAAAAGGGAGTTATAAAGACCTATAGCTATAGCTACCTCTTTAGCTTCCTATACTCATTCTCCTTTGCCGGCGGCCTATTAAAAAAGGTCCGCTAGCCTAAAGCCGTCGTCTAGTCTCTATTATAACTGCAAAGCCCTTAGTTATTATATAATAGACTGCCTTAAGCTAAAGAAGTAGGGCGAGTTTATAATAGCTAAAGTTAAGATAGAAAACGACCTACTATTAAGAAACTGCTAAGTTATAATAAAGACTTCTACTATAGTATAGGTTATAATTTATAAAAAGACTTAGATTTTGATTTCTGCCTATTAATAGGCGGCCGCTAGTTCTTAGTTCCTATAGAACTAGCTTAAAATGGATTATTTATTAAAATAGTTACTTATATTAATAGTAGAGCTAATATTTTCAGTATTATTAAGATATCTTTAATATATTAGCTCTTTTAAAGACTTAAGGTAAAGTTTATTAAATTGCTTAAACCAATTACCTTTATTAGCTATAATAGCCTTAAAGGAGAAACTATTCGATTCGCTATCTTACTTACCTTTATAATTAATAGGCGATAAATAAACTTCCTTTTCTTAATCATAAGCTTAAAAGCAACTGACGTTTTAATTAATAGGAAGTTCTTAAAGTACTATAACCTTAAATAGTCCTATAGAAAGGGGAAAAATAGTATATCTTAGCTTAAGGATATACCTATCGTCTCCTACTTTAATTAATATATACTAATCGATCTCTTATAGCTAATAAAACCCTTAATAGCCTAATAAGATATCGATTATTAAGCAGCTATAATAAGCGCTAAGGATAAAGACCTAAGAATAGCCTAAGCCTAGCTCTTAATACTAGTAAGTAATAACGCCTCGAATCCTACTCCTAATCCCGGCCTGCGAGTAAAAACCGCGAACTCGAATCCTACTCCTAGTCCCGGCCTATAAGTAAAAACTGCAAATTCGAATTCCACTCTTAAGCCTAGCCTATAAGTGGCCTTTTATAAACCTAAGGATAGTAGTTTCTTTAAAAACTTGAAAAGAGATTTAAACTATATAAAGAAGGCCTTGCTAAGAGTACTAGACTCTTTACTCACTCTTTTAGTAAAGAGAAATGCTCTTTTAAAGATAGCTTATTAAATTAGCCTAATCTTAGCCTTAGCAATTAGCGCCTTTTACTACCACTTTATAATTAAGGTAAAATAAGCTATATAAACTTAAGAACCGGCGCTTAAAGAGTTTATATTTATAAGCTTTATTTATAATCTAAATTAAGAAATCAATTGCTAAGAAATCAATTGCTAAGAAATTAATTACCGAGAATCGGTTAGGCAGGCTGAAATTAGCTCCCTTAGCCTTAGTTCGGCGCTGCAAGCCAAGTATAAGAGTAATAATAAGCTAATAGATTAAAAGCTCCTGCTTTAATATATTAAATTTAAGAATGTTTTTAATTGCTAGGCCTTTAATTAACTGCCGGAACCTAGGCTAAGGGTAGATTATAAAATCGAACTAATAGGCGAGAATAACTTAATAATTAAACCCCTCTACTGCCTTACTAATAAATAGCTCTTAAAGGTCAAGAGCTATATTCTCAAGAACTTATATAAAGGATTTATCAAAGCTTCGAGTTCCCCTTAAGCAGCCTTAATCCTCTTTATTAGAAAAGCTAATAGCTCCTTATATTTATATATCGACTACTAGAAACTAAACGCTTTAATAAAGAAAGACCCTTACCTAATTCCCTTTATTAATAAGATAATAGTATATATATCGAAAGCTTATATTTTTATAAAAATCGATATATAATAAGCCTTCTACTATATCTGCATATTAGCTGATACTAAGGACCTAACTACCTTTCGCATACGTTATAAGACTTATAAATACAAGGTTTTGCCATTCAAGCTGATAAATAGGCCTACTACCTTTTAATAGTTTATTAATAATATTCTCTTTAACTACCTTAACGATTTTTACTCTACCTATTTAAATGATATTCTAATCTACTTAAAAAACTCCCTTAATTATAAGATTTATATTAAGAAGATCTTAAGAATTCTCTAATGCTATAGCCTTTAAGTAGATATTAAGAAAAGCGAGTTCAGGGTTATTAAGACTAGGTTCTTAGGGTTTATTATTAGAGTTTATAAAATTAAGGTAGACTTTAATAAGGTCTTAATCATTTAGGAATAGAAATACACTAAGAATGTATATAGCATATAAAGCTTCTTAGGGTTTTGTAACTTCTATTAAAGGTTTATTTAAAGCTATAGTTATATCTGCCGACCTTTAATAGCTCTTATAGGAAACGTTCCTTTTAACTTTAATAACACTTATAAGGAAGCTTAAGAAGCTTTACATATAAGGCTTTAAATAACCCCGATTTTATACTACTATTACCTTTAGAAGTAGATAAGGTTTAAGACCGACGCTTCTAATGGCATAGTCGCTGGCGTACTTTCCTAACTCTAAGAAGATAAGAACTACTACTTAATTAAGTACTTCTTAAAGACTATAAATAACGCTAAGCTGAATTATCCTATTTATAATAAGGAGCTCCTAGCGATTTTTAAATTGTTCTACTAGTATAAGGCAAAGCTACTTAAGGCTTAGAAAATAGTATATATATATATAGATCATAAAGCCCTTAAGTATTTTATAATAATTAAGGACTTAATAGCCTAATAGGCTCGCTAGGCGGAGTTCTTCGCTAACTTCAACTTCCTTATTATATATTAAATAAGTATAACAAATACGCTAGCTAATATACTCTTATATTAAGATTAAGAGCTGACCCCTCTTAAGGCTAGGAAATAAGCTTTACGCTATTAGCAGCTCTTACTTAATAATAAGCTCTCTATAGAAGTACTTACTACTAAAGGCGATTCTACTCCTAGGCCCGGCCTATAAGTGACTTTAGCGCAGATCAATTCCACTCCTAGGCCTAGCCTATAAGTAACAATTATACCTATCGCACTAATAAAGGCACCTGCCGACCTAATGTCTAAGGTCGAGTATAATATAGCAAACTATTATATTATCAATAAAGTCATTTAAGCAAATAAGACCTCCTTTAAGTTATAGAAGTTCCGAGATAAGGCGTAGAGCTATAGCCTCGACTATAAACTTAGCTAAGGCAAACTCTTCTTCTAAGGTAGACTTATTATACTATCCTAACCTTCCGAACTGCGAATAGCCCTAATTTATTATATATATAAGTAACCCTGCGTCGCATACGCAGGAATTAGAAAGACCAGACTTTTAATAGGAAGAAAATACTATTAGAAAAGCCTTAGTAGCAATATTAGCATATATATTTAAAAATATTATTATTTAAGGATAAAAGCTCGATATAATAAAGCACTAGGTTTCTTATAACCCTTGCTAATCCTTAAATAAGTATATTAGCACTTAATAATGGATTTTATAAAGCTGCCATTTGACGAACTCGGCTATAACTTTGCACTAATAATAATAGACCGATTATTAAAGAAGGTAGTATCAATCCTATACTATAAAACGGTTGATATAAAAGGCCTTATAGAGTTATTTTTAATTCACTAGATACGCTATTTCGGTATACCTAACTTAATTCTATTAGATAAAGGCGCCTAATTCGTCTCTTCCTTTTAGAAAGAGCTCTATCGGATACTAGATATAAAGGTTAAGCTAACTATAGCTTATAACCCTAATATCGATAGCTAAACTAAGATTATAAACTAGTATTTAAAATAACGCCTTAGACCGTTTTACTTATATTATTAAGACAATTGGAGTTATCTCTTACCTTTGATAGATATTGCCTAATTGACCTTACCTTACGAATCCCTAGGGCAAATTTCCCCTTTTTAAATACTAAACGGCTATAAAGCTCGCTTATCTTGGAATTTGATTAACTTAAAGCCTTTATAAATAGCAATTGAGAAATTAAATTGTAAAATAGCACTTTGCATAGCTATTAAAGCTTAAAAAGTAGTCTAATTCGCTTAATTATCTCTTTAAGCATAATAGGCTAAAATAAAACGGCTTGCAAATCTCTACTACCAGCTAATTGATTAGACTATAAGAGATAATATATTAATTAATACTAAAAATTGGAAACTAGACCAGTCGAGCCGAAAGCTCTTTAATAAGTAGTACGGCCTAGTAAAAGTATTAAAAAAGCTAAGAGAAAGCTAGAAGCTATAATTGCCTAATTCGCTCTATTCGATCTACCCTATATTCTACTCCTACTTACTATAGAGATATATTCCTAATCCTCTACTAGGCCAAGCTTAGGAACCTCTTACCCTAATTAAAGTACTATTAAAATAGGAAAAGTAGAAGATAGAAGAAATAATTAGATCTTATATTCAAGCTAAGAAGCTCGAATATTAGATTAAGTGGAAAGGAGCTAATAAAGACCTCGAATAGTACCTATGCTCTAATGCTATAACAGCGCCGTATGCTATTTGAGATTTCCATTTAAAAAACCCTTAAGCTAAGAGGCTACTAAGGGCGCTATTAAGCTAGCTTAGGTCATATAACAATAGAGTTAACGATTATAAGGACCTAAAGGATAATACGCCTATAGATACAATTGCATAGGCGCAGTTTTTCAAAGGGGGGAGGTAGTATTATAGCCGCATTATATATACGGTATTATCATATATCGAAGTCAGGTATACAAAGTCAGGTGCACGCTAAGGTAGCAAGGTGGCTGGATTACGTATACACTAGTAAAGCACCTATACTTATTCTAAAGGAGCTCTACTAAAGACTCTCTCTTCTTTATCTTTTCTTCTCTATTATATAGCGTACCTCTTAAGGTAATATAGTTAGCGTTATTCGACTCTCGCCCTTCTGTACGCTCGAGAGCAAGTCGTAACAATATACCTATAAAAGTACTATTATTAGTAGTAAAATTGTCGGTTAAGAAGCAGCATCCAAAGGGTTTAAGCATCACAATTGACCCTTCTTCCTCTATTTCCTTTTACTATTTATTACTCAATAATATTAAAAAGTGTTAAGATGGGTGATACAGCTATCACTCCGATGTATTATCATATGACCCTACTGCTTAGTCAGTAGGATATTGATACGTATATAGCTATAGGGAAGAAAGGGGTAACCTTCCTTCCCTAACTCTTACTAATATATCAACTATTAACCTCTAGAAGTTTCCTATACCTACTGCGCCGACTCACTTAAGCTTAATAGGTTATAAGCCCTGGATAGACCGATAATAGATTATTAACTTCCCTTAGAAAGCACTTGCGCCGCAACTATTAGTAGGAAGTTGAACGAGACTTATAGTAAGAGGCGAGCAATCGGCGAATAGGAGGTATGATTTCCTATTTAGCTAACCCGTATTGCAAGAGGTGTAATTCCTTGCTTTATAACCCTTTGGTACTATAAGAGGTGTGATTCCTTGCTTTACTATGTTTTATAAGAGGTATAATTCCCTATGTTATAGCCTAAAAACCCTTTTCGATAAGAGGACTTCCTCCCTATTTAATACTTCTATAACACCTGCTATTTAATCATTTTAACTTTTCAATAGGAGGAGTGCCCTTAACTATTTAATTTATTTGATTTTAAATGCAATTCTATTCGAAACGGCAATAGCATCCGATTCTGATCGAAACACTAAGTTTAAAGACCTTTAACTCTCTTAGAAGAACTGGCAACGATAGTTCAACGATTTAGAGCTTTACTTTAAGAGCAAAGGCATTGAAATAGCAATTTAAAAGATACTTATTAAATATGCGAGAATAGCCCTTTATACTCTCTCTACTGATTCGTCTACTTCCACTTCAATAGCTAATACAACTGCTAAGGATTTGCCAGATATACTAAATAAGCTTAGCCTAGGAGCTTTAGTAGATAATAATTAAGAATCCCAAAGGCAGATTTTAAATGTAGAAAAGGAGAAGGAGTATAGGCTGGCCTTAGCTAAATGCAAGCTTAAGATCAATAGAGGTTTAAGCAATAAAGACTAAGATTTTATTCGAGTTTATAATAACGCAAAGATAAGATAGGATACTTTAAAGGTAAAATACTCTTAAACAATTACCTTTAATACCTAATATCTACTATAGCAGATCACTTTATTTTAATATAAAAAAGATAAAGATAGTAAGGATATAGATATAAATATAAACTCTACCTAATCTATATTATATAAAGTGAGAAGGAGAGTAAGAGCCGCAGATCTTAGGATAGCTATAACTTTTAAGGAAACTTAGCTTTTTAGTTTCCTACTTAATAGCTTCCCTTTTAAGTTCACTATTATGAAATAATCTCTTCTTATCTAACCTAACCTTAAGATCTATAAGAAGATCGACCTCCTTTGAACTATTGAGTAAGACCTCGAAGGATACTCTAAATCGGCAAATGCCGCGTTATAAGGTAACGATAAGCCTAAGAAGAGGAAGGAGCGTAGGATAAGCCCTTAAGCTTATTAGAGATGCTACTTCTATAATAGTACTTATAATATTACTAATTGTAAAGTTAGAAGGCAACTGATTAATATAGTCGCTAGCTTTAATATTAAGAAGTAATCGAAGCAGAAGTCAAGAAGCAAACTGCCCTTATCCCGCCAAAGGCCGCAACTACTAAAGAAAGGCAAAGGAAAAGGCTATTTAGCCAGAACTTTAGCAGATACCTCTAATAATAATAGTAGGTCATTTGAACCTAAATCCACTTTTAATAATTCAAACGATAATTATAATAAAGATGCCTACGTTTTAAAAGCCGATCTTTATAAGATCCTTGAATCTGACTAATATAGTAATACTAGTTATATAGCATATATAACTAATAAATCCTACCTATTTAAAGGCCTGCTTACCAAAATAAAAAGGCGCTCTATTAAGGTTAGTAGTAGAAGGTTATATATAGACTCAATAGGTATAGTAGAGATGAATGTTACTAGCGTTTCTTTCCTTTTGCAAAATGTTCTCCTTATACTTAGCTTAAGTATTAATTTCTTATCTAGCCGCAAGATCTATATAGAGTTAAATTATATTAGAGTTTTCAATAATCAATTTATATAGTTTATAAATAATAATTATAAAGTGATCTTTAAAGTTAAAATTAAAGATAGACTTTATATTATCTTAAAGGTAATATTATAGAAATTGACTCCTAGGCCAGACCTATAAGTGAATTCCTTTAAGGAAAGTGCATTCTCCGCCCTAATACAATTAAGTAAGGATAAGGAGAATAGATGGACTCTTAAGCTAGGATTATAAGTAAAATTCGCAAAAATGACTCCTAAGCCAGGACTATAGGTAGATTGCAAGGTATCCTCAAAGATGACTCCTAAGCTAGGATTATAAGTGAATTTAGTAGAAATGACTCCTAGGCTAAGACTGCAAGTGGATTCTGCAAATTTGCTAATGATAACTCTTTAGCTAAGATCGCAAGTGAAATTCGCAGAAATAACTCCTAGGCCAAGACTGCAAGTGAAATTCGCGAATTTGTTAGAAACGACTCCTAAGCCGGGACTGCGAGTAGATCTTGCTATTTCTAGGAAATCGACTCTTAAGCCGGGACCGCGAGTAGATCTTGCGGTTTTACTAAAAACGACTCCTAAGCCAGGCTCGTAACTAGAAAACGGCAAAACCTCAAACTGCTATTACTAGTCCTTTCTAGTTGCTAATAATAAAGTATTAACTGATAATAGGCTACTAAAGCTATTAGAAGCTAAAAGCCTATTAAGGTATTAGCTAATATATAGAAGATTCGCGCATCTAAGGCTAGAGAAATTAAGGGGCCTGCATAAGGTCTCGACCTTAAAATAGAAGATCTAAGTACTAAAGGATCGCCTAGTATACCGAATTTGCAAGCTAATAAAACTTCAAAATCGGACGCAAACTAAGCTTAGTTTATAGAAAGATTCGATACTAGCGCTAATATCTATTAATACTGCTAGACTATTTATAACCTTAATTAAAGGAAATAATTGGTTTTCTTAAATAGTAGATAACTCTACTTAATAGATATAGACCATTTGCGCTAGGATCAAATCTAAGCTTATAGAAAAGCTGGAAACTTAAAAAGTAATAGAGGAACGCTGGACCTAGTTAAAGCTAATAGCTATTAGGTCTAATAACGCATTAGAGATTAAGGTAAAGCTTAACGAATAGGCAAAATAAGGAGTTTATTATAAACTAATTATAATATACAAAGGTTCCTATTAGAATAGCATCGCTAAGCGAAGCATTTAGTAAGTAGAGACTGACTATCGCGCTCTACTGCGAGATGCTGACCTGCTATTAGAATTTTAAGACCTTGCAGTTAAGGTAGACGTATACTTATAAAATAGAATAGGTAATAGACCAATAGTCAATAGCACTCGAATATCGCTATATAAGGCATATTTTAGATAGAAACTAAGCCTAAACCATATCTGCGTCTTTAGAAGCGTCTACTACTCCTATATTAGCCCAAAGTCCTAGCCTGCGGGTATAAAGAGTAAGAAGCTAATAGACCGAGGTAAAGAGTATATATTTATTAAGTATATTAAATAGATAATAAAGTAATAGATAGTATATGCGCTAAATCTAAGGCGAGTAATCATATCTTTAGTAGTTGAGTTCGATGAATCTTAAAATAGGAGGGAGCTATCCTTAAAGCTCTATATACCTAGAGATTCGCAAGGTATACCACTTGATAGTAATACTATTAAGCTGAACTAATAACCCCTTTCTCTTAGCTTAGGTACATTAAGCGCACCTGCTGATCGACGACCAGCTAGTCGTCTAAAGGCTAAATAGACTATTCCTATCGTCTGCGAACTACTTAAAGTATAGAATAACTTTGATATTATTATCCCTTTAGTTAAAGCGCCTATAGTAAAGGATATTCCCGAAATAGGTATAAGTAATAATAAGCCTCTACTATTAGAAAGCGGTTCCTTAAATGATAAGCTTATAGAACTTATAGCCGAACCTACGTCCTTAAAGAGAAATAGAGACCTAGAATCAAAAGATACCTTAAATAAACGCGAGTCTAAGCGTATCTAGGCTATAATAGCGCATAGGATTTACGAGCTTAAACTTTAATAGAGCTTTAATAAAGATAATGCGTTCCTAGCCGCTAGGGGGATAATGAAAATCTCTCTTCTAAAGACGTATAACAAAGCTATTAATAACCTAGAGAATAGAGTAGTATAGAGTAAGGCAATCTATAAGGAGATAAGCTCTTTTACTATAAATGGCATATAAATAGAGGAACCGATATTAAAGGACGTGAACCTAATATTAACAAAGTAGGTCTTTACAATTAAGATATATACAAATGGAACCCTAGAGCGTTATAAGGCAAGGCTTATAGCTAGGGGCTTCTCCTAATAGTATAGAGAAGACTACTTTAACACATTCGCACCGACAGTTCGCATAGATACCCTTTGCATATTCATAGTAATAGTAGCTGCTAAGGACCTTAAATGCAAATAGTACAATATCAAAAATGCATTTACCAAAGCGACTATAAAGGAACGGATTTTTCTCTCCTGACCTAATGGTATTCCTATATGCGCTAGCCACTCTCTTTATATACTCCGCAGTATCTATAGGCTCAAATAATCAGCTTATGATTAGAACCTCTTATATAGCTCTACTCTAGTAGAAATGGGATTCATTTAGAGCTTAGCTAACCCTTATCTATTTACCTATGCTAAGCGTAGAATCAAGTTACTACTATATATCGACGATATTACTATAATTGCGAAAATAACTACTCAATTGGATTAGTTCTTTATAACAATTCAGAAACGTTTTAATACCAAGGATCTAAGGGGAATTTATAAGATCCTTAGCATCCGCGTTATAAGGAACCGCTCTACTTAAGAACTCTAGTTAGATTAAGAGCAGTATATTAAAAAGATCCTAGACCGAATAGGACTCTCTACTTATGCTCCCAACTTTAAGCCAAAGCGTACTCTAATCGAAGGAAAGTATAATAAGTTAGAGCCTGCTAATAAAAATAAGTAGAGAGAAGATTTGAAGAAGTATTAATAGGATATTAGAGCAATTATATATGCTATAGTATATATAAGACCAGATATCGCCTTTGTTACTAAGCAACTTAGTCAAAACCTAAAGGATCTGACGATTTAATATAAGAATGCAGTCAAGCGACTTAAAAGGTACCTTCGATTAACAATTATATAAAAGGTAAGATACGGACTAATAAAATATATAAGCGCAAAGCTCAAGGTATATACCGATTCCAATTAGGTAAATATGAAAGGTTAGAAAAGTATATCTAAAAGCGTAGTAGTACTATATAGTAGACCTATATTATAGGGAAGTAGGAAGTAGAAATCAATGGCTACTGCAAGCACTAAGGCCGAATATATATCAATATTGTCAAATTGCAAGTAAGGATTATAGATCGCTTAAGTTTTAAAAGATATAGGTTTCGCTAAGTATATTAAATAAGATAGGAACTATATTAATCTTTAAGTAGATAATATAAAGGCGATTGTACTTGTAAAGAATCTACACTTATATAAGTAATTAAAATATATTAATATTGCCTACTACTTTATCTGCGACCTTATTATAAAGAATAAGTTATTAATCACCTATATCCTAACCGATTAAATAGTAGCAGATGGATTTATAAAGCTATTAAAGACAGTTGCAAAGTTTAAAGCGTTTAAAGATATACTAGGGTTATAGAAGATAGTAGGGGCTTAGTAGGCTTAAGGACAACTCCTAGGCCCGCCCTACGAGTTAGGTTATATAGTCTTATAGAGGAAAGTTTTTAAATCGACTCTTAGGCCTAGACCGCGAGTCAAGTCATATAGTCTTATAAAGGAATATCTTTTAGGAAATTTGACTCCTAGTCCCGCCTTGCGAGTAGGAATGGTGATTTCAATAGAGGTTGCTATTGATTAATTGTTTTTAATTTAAAGAGATACCTAAGAGTTGGATTAGCGCAAAAGGATAATTGTTATTTTCCTAACTATAGGTCAATTAGAGTAAGGTCTAAGTAGGGGTATTAAGATAGGTGATATAGCTATTACTCTAATGTATTATCATATGACCCTACTGCTTAGTTAGTAGGATATTAATACGTATATAGCTATAGGGAAGAAAGGGGTAACCTTCCTTCCTTAACTCTTACTAATATATCGACCATCGACCTCTAGAAGTTTCCTATACCTACTGCGCCGACTCACTTAAGCTTAATAAAAAGAAAGAATTATTCCATTCAATTAGCTCTAATGCCTTTAAGGCTTTAGGATCAGCCCTAAATTTTATAATACCTAAAGATGCTTCTATTATTAATAGGTTAGATTTGCATATCCTTAAAGAGATAAAGAATTAATTATTAAAGTAGATTAGAAAAAGATCAATATCTTTTGCTATATAGAGAAGTTCAAGGTGTTTAATAGTTTTGTTAATATTAAATCCTTTATAATTAAGATTATAGTAAACCGAAAGAGAGCAAATATAAAGGTCGCAAAGTCTTCTCCCTTCGACTCCTGCGCTAGGAAGATACTATCGAAAGCGAGTTTTTATTATAAAAGACACCTAAATATCATATTATTCTTTAAGCTTAAGGTTAAGAATGACCGATTAAGGCATATTGCTATAATTACAAATGTCTTAATTAATAGATTCCTCTTTGCGTTCTCTTTCTTATAAGATAAAATAATCTTGCTTAGCATTTAAGAGACTAGGTTTTTAACTTCTATAATTATTAAAGAATTGAATAATATCTATAAGGGCGAACTCGTTTAAGATAAGCTATTAAATCTATTTAACGGCTCTCTTAGTTATCTCTAAAGCAGTAGGAATAAGGTCTTCCCTTGCATTATTATTTTTAAAGTAGTTATATATAGATATAAAGAAGTTAAGAACTAGCTCTTTTAAGTTATTAAGGAAGGAGTCTAAATAGGCGCGTAATCCTTTAGTTTTAAATTGCAAATCAGTTAAGGTAGCTATTAAATAATCTATCCTTCTTAAAGATTAAGCTAAAATTGGTCGTTTAGCTAAAGGAGAGTCCTTTAAAGATTCTGAAAATTTTAAAAAGGCTGCGCTAAGCGTTTAGGCAGTTTGTTTAATAGTAGTTTTTAGAATCATTTTAGTAAAAGGTAAGTTAGGTTCAGTTTTAAAATTCTTATTTCTAACTCCTAATCTAAGACCGCGAGTCAAATTATATAGTTTAGCACTTATTATATCTTTAGGTTAAAAGGCGAATTTTAAAGCAGGCTTAATTATAAATAACCAATTCCCTTCTTTATTATCAAAGAAATCTTATGTAAACCTTAGTATAGGAGTCTAGTTCTCTTTTAAAATAAGCAAACTATAAGCAGAAGCGTAGAGCCTTAGCATATTAATAATAGTGCTATTAGGTAGGGTAATATCTATAGCCTAATTTGATCTTTTTATAGCCTTATTAGCTGCTATAAGTACTATATTAAATAGGCCTATAAATCTACGACTACAAATTTGATTGCCTTAGAATTTTACTACTCCTTTTTAAATAATAAAGAAATTAAGAATCTGAATAGCTTTAGCTATAGGAGTATTTTCCTTAAGAATTTTTAATAATACTTGCCTTCTATTATTAAAATTAATATTTGTTAAGAAGCGTAAATAAAATAGAGTCCTCTTTTATTAGTAGCTAAATTATCTAGTTGTTAAATAGATTCTTCCCTTTTGTTTTAATTTATTTTAAAAGTATCGGCTAAGGTCATATATTAGTTTACGTTAGCTAAGAATTCCTCTTTAGAGATTCCCTTTAGTCTTAATTCTTCGGTTAAGAAGTTGTCAAATTAGAGAATTCCAAGGGCTACTTAAGTTAAAAGGTTATTAATAGCATTTATATAAGCTAAAAGGAGTTTTTATTACTTTATATCTCTTAAAGCTATATAGGTCGATTTAAAGCTCTTTAATAATACAATAGCTCTACTATCTTAAAAGAAGTTTATAACTAGTATTTGTTTATCCTCTATTATAGTAGATAAAACCATTTATAAGTTCTTTAAAGGTATATTACTTATAAAATATAAGGAGTATAAATAAAAGAGTTTAATAGGGTATAAGAATTAAAAGGGCATATAAGCTATAATAGGTTTACTATATATATATTAAGGAAATTGGACTTTTTATTTATTATTTAAGGAAAGTAATAGGAATGCTATAATTAAAGGCCTATATTAAGAATGTAAAATAAGTTAAAGTAGGCAAGAATTTAAAATGATTTTAAAAGATCTATATCTTAAATAATAAAAGAGGCGACCTTATTAAAAATATAAAAATAAGGATTATAGGAAGGTAGATAATTAATAGGCTAGGAAATCGCTTAGTATTCCTATTTATATTCTTTGGATATTTTAGAAATAATAACTTAAGGTTACAATTAATTGGGTATTTTAGCATTCTTTACTCGCAGGACCGGCTTATAGGTTAAGTTGGAAAAATCTTAATCTTTATCTAAGGGTTTGAAATTGCTTATATCGCTATCAGTTCTTATAGAAGATTCGAAGGTTATATCAATTTCTAATTCGTCTTTTAAAAGGAATAAGGTCTAGTTATATTAATAAAAGCGCTTTAGTCGATTAGCTGCAAAGGTTCCTTTAATATCGATTCTATTAAGTTCCTAAAGAGAATAATATCCCTTTTCTTTCTACTTAGATTTAACCTTAAATAGGCCAAGCTATTAATAATTAAGTTTAGTATCTACTAATATATTAATACTTCTTATAATATTATAAACTAGGATAAGATTATCTTTTTAAATAAGGTGAGTCTTAAGTACTTTAAAAGTAGCCTACGCTTCCTTAGCTTTTTCCTAATATTGTTTCTTTTATAAGATAATCTCTTCTATATCTATATCTTAGAGCTTAAGTTATTAGCATCTTATTATAAGCAAATCGGAACGGTTTTAAATTTGACTATAGTTAAATAATCTTTAAATAGGCTATCGAGATTCAAAAGGGAGCTATGCCTCTCTGCTATAGATAAGGAAGAATAGTATAACTTTAGTCAGTTTATAAATTGTCGTTCGATAAGTAAAGAGTATTTTATAAAAGTGTTTTATCTAATCTTTAAATCCTTTATAAGTAACTTTAGATAGACTATTAAGAATATTATAATATCCTTATTCTACTACTTTATTAGCTTTTGAGTTATATACTAAGATTTGAACCTACTTAATGTTATATTTCTATAAGAAAGCTTTAACTACTCTTTTATTTTTAAGGCCTCTATTAATAGTTAGTCTATTAAAAAGTCCATAGCAATAGACTATATCTTTTTAAAGGAACTTTATAATAGATTCAGAGTTAGCAGATTTTAAAGGTTGTCCTTTAGGCTATCCTAATAGGTCTTCCTTTATTAGAATAAAATATATTATCCTATTCTTAGTAGTTAGTACTTATATAATATTAAGGCTAACTTTATAAAAAAGGCCTAATATCCAGGTTGGGAATAGAGGATTCTCTTTATAATTAGGTTTTCGTTTCTAATAAGGGACGCAGCTTTTTATAAAAGCTTTATAGTCTTTAAAAGAACCTTTTTAAAAGAATTTTCTTAAGAGTTAATAGTAAGTGGATTTAGCTCCTTAGTGGCCAGTCTCCTTATGAATATCTTAAATAGCCTTAGCTTATAATTTGTTATTATTTAAATAGAGCTATATAGGAAATGAGTTATTGCTCCTTTTGAATAATTGCTATCCTTGTATTAAATAAATTAAAGCTTTAGCTTTAAACTTTTGAAAATCCTTAAAAGAAACTATCTTTAATTATTTAAGCGTAATTAAAAATTTTGCAATTTCTTTAAAGTCACTTAAGTAATTAGGTAATAAAATTCTCTTATTTAACTCGCAGACTAGGCTTACGAGTTGAGTCCCTTTAAGGTGATATATTAATAGATAACTAACTTCGTTCTCTATTCACTTATTAATATCTATTTCATCTTCTTTAATTAAATTAAAGGGATAGGGATAAGTTCTTTTTAAAAGGCTATTAGCGGTAGTGTTTTTCATTCCTAGAATATATTTGACTTTAAAGTCTATTAGTCTTATTTAAGTAATCTATTTTATTAGTAAAGCTCTTAGTAAGTCGCTTGCAACTCTATTCAGTTGTTTTATTAGCACTTTAGTATTAGTTTTAAGGATGAAGTAAGTGCTATAGAGGTTGCTTCTTATCTTTTTTATTACCTTTAAGGCGCCTTTGCACTCCTATTTAATAGTATTATACTTTGTCTTTACTAGATTCTAAAGACCACTTTTAAAGTAAGCTAGATATCTTTTTTATTAGCTATTAGCTTATTAAAGGATAGTACCCTATCTGATTAAGCTTACGTTAACTGTTAGTATAATTAGCCTAGCGTTAGCTCTATAGTCTATTTTAATTAAATATAGCGCTTTAAGTAACGCTTGCTTTAATTGTTTTATAGCCTCTATTTAAGGTTCCTCCTATTGAAACTCAGCCTCTTTCTAAAATAAGGCATAAATAGGTGCTGCCTTTTTAGCGAAATCCTTAATTTAAATGCAATAGTATACTATAACGCTAATGAACGCGCGAGCTTCTGCTATATTATTATACCTCTTCTATTTATCGATTTGAAATACTTTAGCCCTCTAAGGACTTCGGCCATTGGAATTAGTAATGAAACTAATAATTTCTATTAATAGAAGATAGTATTATAACTTCGGACCAACTATTGCTCTTGCCCTTTCGAATTATATAAGTACCTAATTTAAGTTTTAAATATATTCTATTATAAATCGTTATATGCTAAGGAGAACTTCTTTATAGTTATAGAATGATCTTAATCCTTTTACTTTTATATCGTTTATATAAGGGAGCGCAATATTAGGTATATAATCTACTAGTATCTTATAAATTACTTAGACAAATTGAGCAATCGAATTTATAGCCCTTTAAGGTAATCTTATTATCTGAAGTAGCCTAAGAGGGGTTTGAATTGCTATTATATCTTTTAATTTAATATTAAGAATGAATTGGTTGTATTTAAAGAAGAAGTTAATAAAAGAGCTATAGGTTAATCCTGCGAATTCATTTAAGAACTTATCTATATTTAGAAGAACGTTAGCATCTTTAATAGTTACTTAGTTCATCTTTACTATTACTATTATTAATTTGTAAGTTCCCTTCTCTTTCTTAGTAATTAAGAACTATTTGTTCCTATAAGGGCTATTATAGAATTCGAGAACGCTTTGCTTTAGCCTATCCTTTAATATTTCGATTACCTTTTCTTAAAGAGCTTTAGGAACTTTAAATGTTTTCTCTTACTAAGCTTTGTAAGGTATTATCTTAATCTTAATATAAGGCGTAACCTCTTCTTAAATTTGATTAAGTTCTATTGAGTTAAAAGCTAAGGCGTCCTTTCGATTTATTAAGGTTTTATAAAGTAGTTTGCGTTCTCACTCTATTAGGTCATTTCCAATTTTTAGTATATTAAAATGTTCTTTTATTAGCCGATATCTAATAGGTTTATTAGAAAATCTGCCTATAATAAACTTATCGAATTTGCTACCTAGCTTTAGAGGTCGAAGCTTCTTATCTTATTTAAACTAATCATTTAGTCCTCTAGGCTTTGAGCTATTAGAGATTCCCTAATCTATCAGTTGTACTTTATCGGCCTTACTTTTATATATAGTTCGAATATTAGCTAGTATAATGCTTCTCTACTTCTTTCCTTTTTTATTAAATCTTATAAAACGGTCCGAATTTTCCTTTTTAAAAATAAATAAAAGATTTTCTAAGTTATTAATTTAAAGTGCATAAATGGAAATATTATTAGTAATTTTATTATTTTTTACTTACAGGTCTGGCCTATAAGTGGTTTTTAGGTTTTTTAAAATAATTAGTAAATTATCGAAATTTATAAAATAAACCCTCTTCTCTACCTTATTTTTCTTTTTTCTTAATTATTAATCCGATAAAACGCCAATTGTACTATTTTTTAAAATTCCAGATTTGACTCTTAATCTAAAACCGTAAGTTAAATTGCTATTATTTAAAATCGGCAAATTTACCTTTCTTTTACTATAACTCCTTACTAGGTGCCTTCTTTTATTAATATTAAGCTTAGCTCTTATATTAGTTAATTATTTCTTAAAACCTTATTCTAGAATTCGATTATATCTCTTGCAATAATTATTTATCCTTTTAAAGATCGATCTATATTTTAAAGACTAGCTTTTATAAGACTATCTTTAAGATAGTTAAATATTAGCTAAGATTTTAAAATAAAAGGCATTCTTAAAAGAATATCATTTGAAGAATTCTCTATTATTAGAAAGTTAGTATAATTAATAATCCTTTTAACTTTAACTTTTATATTTTTCACCTATCTATTAAAATTGTATTTTAATTTAAAGACAGTCGAATAAATAAGGAGTCGATCGCTAATAATTATTAATTAAGCTATTTCTGCCACTTTTCTAATTATTGCATTAACTTTTAAACTATAATCGATCAAAGCCTTTGCTTTAACTGATTCTTCTATAAAATAAATAACTATAAGGCTTTTTATCGCAACTATTGAATAATTTCGATTAATATTCTAAGATATTAAAGCTATTACTATAATATTATAGTACCTTTGGATTCCTTTGTCTTCTATAATTTAAAGATATTTAATTAAGGCTAAGTGCTTCTTAGAGTTCTTTTATATTATAATTTCTATTTCCTTATTATTATTTAAATCTTTAGATATAATTAAGATATGCTTTCTTAATACTTTATTAAACTGTTTAATTAAACTAAATAGGTCTTTAAATGTAAGGTTAATTTGCTAAGCTATAACATTTTCTATAGCTTTCTCTATTGCAGTTAAATTAGTATATTTATTAATAAATTTTTCCTATTTTAATATCTGTCTCTTTTACTTAAGGTCAAGGGTCTGCGTAATAACTTCAACTTCTTAATCTTTAAGCTTAAAGCTATCTTTATCTATTATATCCTTAATCAATTCATCTGCTATATTAGCTTATCTTTATCTATTATAGTTTTAGATTATTAGGTATCTTTTAGCGTTTGGACTTTATATTAAGATTCCTAAGTTGTACGTATTGATTTCTGGACTTTGGCTAGTTTTATTAGTATTAAAAGAGTAGTAGATTTAAAAGGACGCTGAGTATTCTAAGGGTTTTTAAATACAGAAGTAGCATTAATATTAGCAGATATATTATTATTAACCTACTTTAAAATAGAGATTCCTTTGACTTTAGTAGTAGTTTAGTTTAAAGTTTAGTTAGTAAGTACTCTTTTAGGTAGGTTGCTAGCTAGACCTATATATATATAAGTTAGGACCTTAGAGTTTATTTCGATAATACGCTTTTATTTGGCCAAATCCTTATCTTACTTTATACTATATATTATTATTCGAATAATCTATAGCTATAAGCGATTCTGATATTTTTTAATAGGGATAGCATTTAGCTTAAGATCTTTAATATAAAGTATCTTATACTTATTAATATATATAACTTTAGTATTAATAAAACGATAGAAAAGAGGACAATTGTTGCAATACTTATATAAAAGGCAATTGGGTTTCTTATTATTGCAAAAGTTGCAAGTTAGTCTTCTTCTATTGCTATTCCCTTAGTACCTTATAGTATTAATATTAGTAAAGTGCTAGTTAGGATCAATTTCTCCTTCTTTAATCAACTATTAAGTTCTTATATTAGCTAGTTATTTTAAATGATAAAAAGCAAGAGTCTAGTAATAGGAACTACTAGGTTGGCTTATAGTAGCTGAGTTTTACCTATTACCAAATTAAGGAATATGCTATTTTTCTTGTAAGAGATTATTAATCCTAGTTTTTAAGCTTTAGATTCAGAGTTTTGCAAATTAGGTCTTAAGTTCCTTAATTCTAAGGTTGGATCTTACTTTTAAGTTAGGCCTATAAGTAAAAGGTATGACTACTAGGTTCTTCTTTACTTCCTTTATAACTTTTAAAGCTTTTGAGTATTCTTAGACTAGACTCTTAAGGTCTTTAGTATAAAAGGGAGTAAGGGCTTTTTCCTATTTTATAATATTAATAGTTCTTTTACTAAGATCTGATTTTAAAGTAAAGGCTAAGAATTCCTTAAATAAGGCAAAGGTTATAAGGTCTTGCTTATCGATCTTAAAATGCTTGATAATCTTATTTTAAAGGCCAATAGGTAATCCAAGTAAGAAAAGGCAGCCTCTTTCAACTTTGCTAAGTATTTTCTAGCTAATTAAGGTATTTAATATATAAGTAAAAGTCCGATAGTAGTTCTTAAGTTCCTTAGGAGTTTAAGTGATTAAAACAGATTCCTTTAAGAAAGCTAAAGTATTATAAATCTATTATTTATCAAATTCTTAGAATTCAGATTGAAAGGCCTTAATAAGGAGTTCTTATAAATTATAAGTTTTCTATTTAAGAAGGGATTTGATAATATCTTTGCTTATATAATTATAATAGTAAGGAAGTTAAGAAATCATATCCTCTTATATAATATTAAAATTGTAATAAGTTTCCTTATATTACTTAAGGAAATTAGTAATATTAGCGCTTATAAAGTAAGGAGCATTAGGGGAATTAAGGAGGGGAAAGTGATTAGTAATAGCCTTAAATGCGGCTATTATCGTTTTATATTAACTATCTAAGTTAATAGAATCTATAAAGGGTAAAGGAGAAGCTTTAATATTGCGAGATTGATTGCTAAAAGGAGTACTTTGAAATTCAAAAGGGCTTAAAGAACGTTTAAAATCTGAGTCAATTTTAAAGTGACTAGGACGAGTTTAAAAAGATTTAAATAAAAGGTTAGTGAAAAGTTTAAAATTATTATTATTTTTAGTATTTTCTAATATTAATATTAAAGAAGTAGGTAGCAGTCTTAAGTTATTTATAAACGTCTTTTTATCCTTCTACTTATAGGCTAGGCCTAGGAGTAGAATTCCGAATTCTATTAAAAGTTTAATCCAAGTTTGCTAAGAGATTTTAAGTAAGTGCTAAATAGCTAATAAAAGTATTGTAATTAATCGTAATAAGATAAGGTTTACCTAATTAAAGACTAATTTCTAAGATAAGGTTTATATATAAGATTCTTCTTAGCTTCTAGGCTAATTCCTATTAGTCCTTAGAATAAAGGGGTCTTTAAAGACAATTCTAAGGCAGTTTTTAAAGTTCTATTAAATTAAGGCGGCTGAATTATTAGATTCGGATTTCTAAAGATTCTAAAGAGGCACTTTTAATTAGAGTTTGCGCTTAGTATTACTTAAGTACTTAAAACTACTGCTATTTGAGATTACTATTATAGGGTTCGCTAAACTTTTCATACTAAGAAGCCGAAAATTCCGAAAATCTTAAAGTTAAGGAAGAAAATAAGGGTTTTTATAGCAGAGCCGAAAAGGGAAAATCTAAGGTTATTAATAGTTGCTAAATGAAAATCGATAGTTCTAAGTAATTAAGCAATTAAGGATAAGGTTTTTAAAGTTGATTAAAATGCTATAAGTATTTTAAAGATGTATTTTTCAAAAGGCCAGTCTCTTATTTATAAACCAAGAGATCGATAAGGTCGTATAAGGACGGAAATCTTAGGAAATCGGTCCTTATATAGGTCACTAATATAAAACAGAAGGGAGATAATATAAGATTAGGCCTAAGGGAAGACTTAAAAATAAAAGGAGGAAGTACTATAAGCGGGCTCTTTTAGACAAGATATTAGGAATAAGTCCTAAGTATAAGGTATATTTAATACTTATAGCAACGCGCGCTATCTCTATATATAGAAGATGGCCCTTTTATCCTCTTACCGTCCTACGCTGATCATATGATATATGTTATAAGACCTATCCATCTTAGGTCTCTATACTATATTAGCTAAGTTGGATTAGAAATCATAGCTATGCTAAATTTAGCTATGAACTTTATATCCTAGCTATGAGTCATAGTTCTATATTTAGCTATGACTTATAGTACTAAGTTTAGCCAAAACTATATTACAAATCAAAGGATTACGTATTGCATTACGTATACCTATATTGATTTATAATCTAGTATAACTCTAATATACTAGAAGGTTCTAGAAGCTCAAGATATTTTGTATATATAGATTGCTTTGCTCCTGTAGTTAGGAATCAAGCCTCCTAAGTCTCTAAGTTCTTCAACTACTACTATTACTTACTACTCAATAGTAATACTATTAAGCTAAACTAATAACCTCTCTCTTTTAACTTAAGTATATTAAGCGTACTTGCTAATTAATAACCTACTAATTGCCTAAAGGCCGAATAGACTATTCCTATTATCTGCGAACTGCTTAAAGTATAAAATAACTTTAATATTATTATCCTTTAATTAAACTACCTATAGTAGAGAATATTCTTAAATGTTAAGATAGGTGATATAGGTATCACTTTAATATATTATTATATAATCCTATTGCTTAGTTAGTAAGATATTAATATATATATAGCTATAAGGAAGAAAGGGGTAACCTTCTTTCTATAACTCTTACTAATATATCAACTATCGACCTTTAAAAGCCTCCTTTACCTATTGCGCTGACTTACTTAAGCTTAATAGGTTATAAGTCCTAATTAGACCGATAACTGATTATTAACTTCCTTTAAAAAGCACTTGCGCTGCAACTATTAGTAGGAAGTTGAATAAGACTTATAGCAAAAGGCGAGCAATTAGCGAATAGGAGGTATGATTCCCTATTTGGCTAACCTATATTATAAAAGGTATAATTCCTTACTTTATATAGTAATAAGGTTCTTTAATAGTAAACTTAATAGTAAACTAGAAGAGGGTATAAAAAAGTATAAGGTGCAAACGACGATGTTAGATGTCTCGATTTATAAGAGCTCTTTAATTAAGAGCTATTTAAGGTAAGCGGCCTTCTTAGCGAAGGCGCTAAGTCATATAATAAGTCATATAATATATATTATATATAATATATTATATAATAGATTATATAACAAATATATAATAGGCATACCTGCAATATACCCCTTTAAGGAGACCTTTAAAGGTACTTTCTAATAATATATATAATATTATAACTTTTATTATAATATATAGTTTTATATAAAAAATCAACCTATAGATATAGGAAATAGAGTAGAGTTCGCTAGCGCCCTCTACTCTAGAGTAGGAAATCCACCCTTTAAAAAGTCAAAATCAACTCGCGGGCCTAGCCTAAGAGTAAAAAAAATCACCCTTTAATAGAAGTATCAAAAAAATCACCCTTTAATTAAGGTGCAGAACCTTTATATTTAATAATTTGATAAAGGCGGCGTAGTTAGAGCTATTTAAGCTTTTGATAAGTCTATCGGCGGCGTTATCTTTAGTATTAGTATACTAAAGATCTAAATAGCCTTTCTAAAGCTCTTGCCAAATATAATAGAACTTGATATCAATATACTTCGTTCTTTAATAATATTCAGGGTTTTTAATAAGATGAAGCGCTTTTTAATTATCGCAGATCATCTCGACTTTAGTGGCGTTATTGCTATTATAGCCTATTTCCTTAAGTACTTAGCGTATTTAAAAGGCCTTTTATACGAATTTGCATATAGTAATATACTTTACTTCTATAGATAAGAGAGCGATAATAGTCTATCGCTTAAAGGAAGTAGTAATTATACTATTATTAAAGAAAAAGACGGCCTTAGAATAGGAGGCTCTACTTCCTCTATTGCCTACCTAATTAAAATTGCAATAATTATACAATTTCTAAAGCTTTAAGTCAGTTCTTTTACTTTCGAAGGTAGTATAATAGAATCGCGTTCCTTATAAGTATTATAAAACTCGTTTTAAAGCTGCTATATATTATAGCAAAGGGTTGGTAAGGAATTTATTAAGAATAGAGCAGTAATTTAGTATATCCTATTGCATAAAGTACGCAAAGTACTATAGAGAACTACAGATCTTTTAATATAGCTTTACTTCCTATAGAGTGGCTTGGCCTTTAAATTTGACTTTATAAACTTTATAGCTATTAGCAAAAGGCGTTAGTATGCTTTTATAATTAGTTATATAAAAACGTTTAAGAACCTTATTAATATAGGCGTTTTAATAAAGTAAGATCGTTCTATTTTATTAATCTCTAACTATATATACTCTTAAAAAGTAGTTAGCCGGTTTGCTACTTATGATCTTGAAGAGGTAGCGAAGATCTCTCTTAAACTTATTATATATATCACCCTTTTTAGCTACTATAAGGAAGTCGTCGATATATATAATAATAAGAATCCGAAAGGCGCAGTTGATATATACGCAATTATTAATATTAAAAGGTTGAAAATCGAGCTTTTATAGCTCAAACCGTAGCTTTTCTTACTATAGTTGTAAAGATTGCTTTAAGCTATATAAGGCCTTAAGAAGCTTGAGACAGTAGTCTTAAGGTAAAAGAACGACCTTATTTTAAGTATATTTAAGAGGTAACTTAATATAGATATTAAAGTTAGCTTTTGAATTAAAGAAAGCTATCTTAATATTAAACTAATCTAGCTTAAAGTCGTATAGCGCTATAAGCGCAATTGCGATCTTCTAAACTATAGATTTATATACTCTAACAAAAGTCTAATCGTAATCTTAACCTTATTATTATATATAGCCTTATATAACGAATCTGACCTTCTATTAAGAGATTTCCCTATTTTAGTCTCTTTTTATTTTAAAGACAAGCCTTAATCTAAGTACTCTATTGTCTTTTGAGAGTTCTAAGCGTTTCACTACTATTTATATATCCTTATAAGCAAGGGAATTATACTTAAAGTTGATCGTAGATCGCTATTTATTAGCGTTAGCGTAAGAGAGGGCTTATTCGACTATTTTTAAGTTATTTAAATATAGAGAGTTAAAGAAGGCTATATAAAAGGCGCCTAAATAAGCTTCCTTATTATTAAAGTTATTAGCTTTAAATCTAAGAGCAATAGAGCAAGTAGCTCTCTTCTTAAAAGGCTAAAGGTAAGCCTTATTCTTTAAACTAAAAGGTCTTCCTCTCTTCTTTAAAGTAAGAAGCTTAGCTTTATCAATTTCTCTTAAATCGACTTGCGGTCCTAGCTTAAGAGTAGAATTATCATTATTTTAAAAAGTGACTCGCGGGCCTAGCTTAAGAGTGAAATCACCCTTTAATTAAAAAGAGGAATTTTCCTTAAGGTATAGCTTTATAATTAGGCTATCTTTATCAAATTGAATATAAAATGATTAAATAATCTTTTCCTTTATTTGCAATAATATATAAATCTAATAAATACTTCTACTATTAAATCTAATAAGAGTACTTACCTTTACTCTTAAAGCGAGTTTAATACTTTAAGTTCGCTTTTCTTTTTTAATTAATATATAGACTTACTAGCCTAGTACTTTAAGATACTTGATTAAAGGAGTATAGGCCTTATTAGGCTTAATATCATTCTAAAAGACCTTATATAGAGTCTTACCGCTTAGAATATTAAAGGTAGTAAGGTTAGTAATATATATTATTATAAGAAGGAGGTAAGGCTAAAGAAAGGAAGGGATATTTTAGTTAATTATAGCTATTTGCAACTTTTCTATTAGTATACGAATTAATCGTTTTAATCTACTATCTTATCTTAGTATATATAAAGTAGATTCCTTTCAAATTATACTAAGGTTTTCTATAAGTATTTGCATTTATATAAGAGAGTACTCCTTACTTTTATTAGTTCTCTACCGCTTAATTATGCGATTATACTAAGTTTGTAAAAGGCTGATCATCTTCTTATTTACCTTAAAGGCATTATATTTATTTATATAAGTCTATCCCTACTTAGCTATTATGGCTAAGCAAATGAAGATAGAGGCGTACTTATAACCGTTAAGGCTAATTAGCTTCAAATGAATTATATTAACGTATATCTCGTCAAGTGCCTTTATAAGTCGAGGGCAAGCTAAACGTTTATTAATGTATTAAAGAGGTCTGCCTTTCTTATAAGGCGCGTAGATTCGCGTCTTTCCTAATTTTATTTCCTTAATCTATATATTAGTAATAGCAGATTAGGTCTTTCTGACTATTTATAGGCTAGCGTAGCTTAATCGACGGTACTAAAGCTTAATATCAAAAGGTCTATTCTTAATAGCAGCTAGGAAAGTATATCTACTTATATAATTAAAGGAGTTAGTAGAAGACTATTCCTTAATAATATATATATTATTATTAATAGTGCAAATTTCCTTCTTATTAAATAGGAATAGCTTACTATTTCGATAGAAGCCTTTGATTTTATTAAGTTTACTACTTAAGTATAAGTAGATAAGTAATTAAGGTATATAAAGAGTATTAATTAACTTAAGAATATATACCTTTCTATTAGATTTAAATGCATTAACTTTGCAAGTGCTAATATTAAAAGGTTGAATAGCTTTATTAACTATATCTAAAAAGGGTAGATTATCTTAAGTAATATAAGAGGTAAACTTAAAGAGATTATTAAAGATATGCTTACTAATACCTATATTATATAGCTAACGATTCCTTAATTTTAATAAGAAATAAGAAGTAGAAGTAAAAGAACTAACTCTTAAGCCTAGCTTATAAGTGGAAATTACCTTTAAAGATGAATTGACTCTTAGGCCTGGCTTACGAGTGAAAATTAGCCTTAAAAGGAAATCGACTCTTAGTAAGGAATTAACTCCTAGGCCTAGCTTGCGAGTGAAAAATAGGCATAAGGTTAATAATAGTATAATATACCTAAAGAGGTTATTATCTAACTCTTTATCTTCCTTTTAAATCTTCTTAAAAGGCTTTTTGCCTTTTAGTAATAATAATAGTAAGGACTTATCGTCTTTACCTTTAAGGTAATAGAATACGTACTTCTTTCTTAAGTCCTTCTTTTAAGCCTCTCTTTTTAATTTATTAATTATACAGTAATCTTCTGCCTTATAATATAACTTTAATTACTTATAAAAAGGGCCAAGGGAATTAAGGGTAGTAGTACTTTTAAAGGTGCTCTTCTTTAAGTCTTTAAAACCTCTCTTATTTTTTAACTTCTTATACTTGAAGGAATGCGGCTTATTAGCTAATTTATTATTATATAGTACGGTTCTATTTATTTTTAAAATCTATAAGGCTTAAGCTTTATTAATAATATCTTTAATAAAAGCTTTAAGTATGATTTCTGATTTTCGTCTAATTGCTATAGTTAAGCGAAGGTTAAAGCGTTATCGATCTGCCTAAATAGGCCATTTATGAGAATAACCTATAATAAATATAATTAGGTATTAATAAAAGGGAAGGGCAGAGTCGAGAGCTTCCAATTTAATAATTAAAAGCCTAAAAGCGATAACGTAAGCTTTAAGTAAGTTAAAGTCGTTATATTTAATAGTAATATAGGCTTAGATAGCATTATATTTAAGCACTATTCCAAATCCTTTATACTATTTTTGAAGAGCTTTCTATATATCTAAGGCAAATTTATCGCCTTCTATATAAGCTAATAGTCCTAATTTGCAATTAAGTATAATAGTAAGCTTTATCTAAGATTCCTTAGCTTTTTATTTAACCTAACTATCCCTTTCCTTAAGAGTAATAGAACGGTCCTATAAGTTAACCTTAAATAGAGTATATATTTTAACTTTTATATAGAGATATATAGTTAAAGCGTTTGACTTTGCAAGGTTCAAAACCTTATTCCTCTATTAGCTATAGTCCTTTATACCTTTAAGCTTTTAAGACTTAGGGAGGCTAAGGGCAGCTAAAGATAATAATATCTTATTTATATATATATATATAGAGTTATCAAAAGGAGGAGAAGGAGAAGGAGGAGGAGATAAACTATTATATTAAAGTTTAAGGTACTATATATTAGTCCTTATAAGATTAGGTGATTCAAGCAGTAGAGTACTTTTAGCAATTAAGCTAATAATCTTAGCTATTAGTCCTAATGATTTAGCTATAGTAACGAATCTTACGTAAGCTTGGATTATTGCATAATACTTTAAAAGGGAAGTAGCCACTGTTTTATTATTAAAATAACGCTATTATACATTATTAGTTAAGTAAAACTTAAAATATCAATTGGCCTTTTCATTTATAAAGGAGACTTTAATCGATGGAATTTATCGAATGCTATTTATAAGCATATAGGGCTTATAACTTATAGTAATAAGGTTCTCTAATAGTAAACTTAATAGTAAACTAAAAGAGGGCATAAAGAAGTATAAGGTGCAAACGACGATATTAGATATCTTGATTTATAAGAGCTCTCTAAGTAAGAGCTATTTAAGGTAAGCGGCCTTCTT
>JAENRP010000413.1:3955-35223 GCA_024741835.1 Diplocarpon mali | reverse complement strand
TATATATAGATTGCTTTGCTCCTATAGTTAGGAATCAAGCCTCCTAAGTCTCCAAGTTCTTCAACTACTACTATTACTTACTACTCAATACTACCTTATACTCTCTTTACCATATCGGCCAGCCCTCATATTTCACATACTATTTATACAACCTCGCGTATACTATACAAAGGTTAGCCGTTTCCAATTCTTTAAACTCCTATATAGAGGAAGCTTAAGGCTTAGTCTTTATAATTAACTTAAATAGGAGTCTCAGATTAGTAAAAATGGTAATATTATAAAGCTTAGCGAAGAATATATATTTACTAAACCACTTCACCTAAAAGGCAAAGGTATTAAAGCAAGGCTTAGAGATGCTTAAAGAGTCAGATATATTAAATAAAATCTAGTGAAAGAGGTTAAGTATATAAATAGAGTTTGCAAATAAGATTCAATTAGAAAATAGAAATTTGTTAATTGAAAATAAAGGTCCTTCGAGTCATTATAAATATTCGAAAAGTCGGTCAAAAGCTTAAAGGGCCCTCTAGCCGGTTGCATATAAAGAGAAAGCATATTAAAGTGCTCATAAGGCTTATAACTATAGTACAGTCGGCTAAAGGGCCTTTATTAGGTCGCTTAAGAGGCTCGCTAATATAGATGAAGATGATTGATTATATTATTATCTAGTATATATATAGTAAGGAGACTTCGGAAAGAAAAGGGAGAGTCTATGACTAAGCAGAGTCACATGGAGGGTCTCCAGAATAAGTGGAGACTCCGCCCATTCTGCACGACAATAGCGCTTGCGTATACCCTTTAATTAAAGAGAAGGAGGCAGGAAGGGACTGCCGAACCTTTAAAATTGAATTATAAAGGTACCTAAGTTACTTAATTAAATATATTACCTTTAATATTTATAAAATCTAGATTCTTATACTCTAGTAAGTAATAACGATTTATAATATCGAATTTAATAAGTCTCTCTTTTATAGTTTAAAAGCTAAGTATATAAACCCTATATCGCGCTAGGAACTTAAGATAACCTTCTAATTGATTAGAAAGGGAGAAGGAGCTTAAAACGCTAAATTTAAAGGCATTTTTAAAGAATCGGAGCTTATTATAAGGCTAAACGCAATTGCTATAAAAGAAGCTACTATATAAGAAGAGCTTATATTATAAACCGACGCTACTCTATAGCCTTTAACTAATAATATAAAAGGCCTTAACTTAAATCTAAATTCTTTAAAAGACCTGCTTAAAAACTTAAAGGTAGAAGTAAGCGAATTAAAAGCCACTTTGCTAGTCTTTAAAAAGGCAAATGGCGACTAGAGCTTAAGAATAATAATTCCCTATAGAGGCCCTACTAAAGAAGGAACCGTAGATAACTCTAAGAGAGTCTTTAAAGACGAGTTCTATAAGGCGATCGGCAGATCTTTAGCTGCTATTCTATATAAAAATAGAGATAGCTTAAGGGCTTTAAAATAAAGTCTTTAATTATAAAAGCAGGCCTTAGTAAACTTTAGTAAAAGGCTAAAAGCACTACTACTAAGATCTAAGAGGAGCTTTAATAGTCTTATAAGAAGCGACCTAATAAGAGGAGCAGGCCTTAATAATATAATACCTTAAGTTGTAATACTAATTTAAAGACTTTAGGCTTAAGAGATAGAGCTACCTAGACTCTTAGAAAAACCTTTAATAATAATAAAAATAGAGGAAGAGACCTATAAAGAAAAGCGTAAGGAGGAACTCCCTCTTTTTAAATAAAAGAGGATAAGACGCTTAAGCATTAAGTAATAGAAGACTTTAAAAGTATATACTATTACTTTAAAGTATATACTCTTTTAAAGTAATATTAATTTGCCCTACTCCTTATATATATAAGAGTTTATATTAACCTTTTAAGCAAACGAATAAATAAGGGAGGATAGGAAGGACCATTTAATAGTTTATATAATTATTAAAGTTATAATTAATAGTTAGGCAAAGGATAGAGTATAGTCTCTTAACCGCCTATAGTACTAAGGCTTTCTTCTAAAGCCTTTAAAAGGATGGCTAGATCTAAAGAAGTACCCTTTTAGCAAACAATTTAACGAAGAAAGGCGCTAGGAAATTAGGAATTTAGAATCTTAAAGTTATTAAAGAATCGTATAAAGGGACTACTTAAAGCCTCCGCCGATACTATTAAAATGGGTTTTTACTTATAAGGTTAATAGCTTTAGCGAGCTTCTAAAGTACCAATTATAGCTAATTGTGCAAGGGGATCTCTAAGATAAAGCTTCAATTTTCTCAACTTATATAGCCACACTTATAGTAAGGTCTTTTAAGGTACTAATAGCGCTTGCTGCGTACTTTGATATAAAAGTAAAGCAATTCGATATTATTAATGCATTTATTAACGCTTTTAAAGACCTAAGGAGTACTTTAGTCATATGCTTCTTATTAGATGGCTTTAAGCGCCTTAGTATAGTAGTAGAATTGGACCGCGCGCTCTATAGGCTAAAAGACTCTTTAGCGCTATAGTATAGGAACTTCGCAAGAACGCTTAAGGGCCTTTAACTCAAGCTATTAAGCGAAGAGCCTTATATTTTTATAATAAAGGATTATATAGTCTTTATAGCGTTTTATATTAATAATATTCAAGTGTTATATAAGGCCTTTAACCTAAATCAGGCGATTTAATTAATTAAAGACCTAAAGAGGGCATATAAGCTTACTATTATAAGTATTGAGCTTAAGTGAGTCGGCGCAGTAGGTAAAGGAGGCTTCTAAAGGTCGATGGTCGATATATTAATAAGAGTTAAGGAAGGAAGGTTACCCCTTTCTTTCTTATAGCTATATACGTATTAATATCCTACTAATTAAGTAGTAGGGTTATATGATAATATATTAAAGTAATAGCTATATTACCTATCTTAATACCCTTACTTAGACCTTACTCTAATTGACTTATAGTTGGGAAAATAATAACTATCCTTTTACGCTAATCTAACTCTTAAGTATCTCTTTAAATTAAAAACAATTAATTAATAGCAACCTTTATTAAAATTACTAACCCTACTTATAAGGTAGGACTAGGAGTCAAATTTCCTAAAAGCGTTCCTTTATAAGACTATATAACTTAACTCGCAGTCTAGGCCTAGGAGTCGATTTAAAAACTTTCTTTTATAAGACTATATAACCCGACTCGCAAGGCAGGCCTAGGAGTTGTCCTTAAGCCTACTAAGTCCCTACTATCTTCTATAACCTTAGTATATCTTTAAATGCTTTAAACTTTGCAACTATCTCTAATAGCTTTATAAATCCATCTGCTACTATTCGATCGATTAAAATATAGGTAATCGACAACTTATTCTTTATAATAAGGTTATAGATAAAGTAGTAGTATGGAGACCTGAGATGGATAGGTCTTGTAATATATATCATATGATCGGCGCAGGACGGCGGGAGGATAAAAGGGCCATCTTCTATATATAAAGACAGCGCGTATCGCTATAGTACTGAATATACCTTATACTTAGGACTTATTCCTAATATCTTATTTAAGAGAGCCCGCTTATAGTGCTTTCTCCTCTTGTTTTTAGATCTTCCCTTAGGCCTATTCTTATATTGTCTCCCTTTAGCTTTATATTAGTGACCTACGCAGGGACCGATTTCTTAAGATTTCTATTCTTATATAACCTTATCGATCTTTTAGTTTATAGATAAGAGATTGGCCTTTGAAATACGTCTTTGAAAATACTTATAGCATTTTAATCAATTCTAAAACCCTTATCTTTAATCGCCTAGTTACTTAGAACTATCGATTTTCGTTTAATAACTATTAATAACCTCAGATTTTCCCTTTTCAGCTCTGCTTTAAAAACCCTTATTTTCTTCCTTAACTTTAAGATTTTCAGAATTTTCAGCTTTTTAATATAAAAAGTTTGGCGAACCTTATAATAGCAATCTCAAATAGCAGTAGTTTTAAGTACTTAAGTAATACTAAGCGCAAACTCCAACCGGAAGTGCTACTTTAAAATCTTTAGAAATCCGAATCTGATAATTCAGCTGCCTTAGCTTAATAGAACTTTAAAAATTGCCTTAGAATCGTCTCTAAAGACCCCTTTATTCTAAGGACTAATAGGAATTAGCTTAAAGGCTAAGAAGAATCTTAGATATAAATCTTATTTTAGAAATTGGTCCTAGATTAAGTAAACCTTATCTTATTGCAATTAGTTGCAATACTTTTATTAGCTATTTAATACCTACTTAAAATCTTTTAGCAAACTTAGATTAAACTTTTAATAGAATCCGGAATTCTACTCTTAAGCCTAGCTTATAAGTAGGAGGATAAAAAGACATCTTTAAACAACTTAAGACTACTACCTACTTTTTTAATATTAATATTAGAAAATATTAAAAATAATAACAATTTTAAACTTTTCACTAACCCTTTATTTAAATCTTTTCAAACTCGTCTTAATCACTCTAAGATTGACTTAGATTCTAAATGTTCTTTAAGCCCTTTTGAATTTTAAAGTACTCCTTTTAGTAATTAATCTTATAATATTAAAGCTTCTCCTTTGCCTCCTATAGATTCTATCAACTTAGACAGTTAGTATAAAATGATAATAGCCGCATTTAAGGCTATTATTAGTCACTTTCCCTTCCTTAGTTCCTCTGGCGCTCCTTACTTTATAAGCGCTAATATTACTAATTTCCTTAAGCAATATAAGGAAACTTATTACAATTTTAGTATTATATAAAAGGATATGATTTCTCAACTTCCTTACTACTATAATTATATAAGTAAGGATATTATTAAGTCTTTCCTTAAATAGAAAACTTATAGTTTATAAGAACTCCTTATTAAAGCCCTTAAATCTGAATTCTACGAATTTAATAGATAGTAGATTCGCAATACCTTAGCTTTCTTAAAGGAATTTGTTCTAGTCACTTATACTCCTAAGGAACTTAAAAACTACTATCAGACTTTTACTTATATATTAAATACCTTAATCAGCTAGAAAATACTTAGTAAAGTTGAAAGAGGCCGCCTTTTCTTACTTAGATTACCTACTGGCCTTTGAAATAAGATTATTAAGCATTTTAAGATTAATAAGCAAGACCTTATAACCTTTGCCTTATTTAAGGAATTCTCGGCCTTTGCTTTAAAATCAGATCTTAGTAAGAGAACTATTAATACTATAGAATAGGAAAAAGCCCTTACTCCCTCCTATACTAAAGACCTTAAGAGCCTGGTCCAAGAACACTTAAAAGCTCTAGAAGTTACAAAAGAGGTAAAGAAGAACCTAGTAGTTATACCTTTTACTCGCAGTCTTAACCTAGGAGTAAGATCCAACCTTAGAATTGAAGAACTTAAGACCTAATTTGCAGAACTTTAAATTTAAAGCTTAGAAACTAAGATTAATAATCTCTTATAAGAAAAACAGCATATTCCCCAATTTAGTAATAGGCAAAACTCGGCTATTATAAGCCTACTTAATAGTTCTTATTACCAGACTTCTGCTTCTTATCATTTAGAATAACCAGCTAATATAAGAATATAATAGCTGGCTAAAGAAGGAAGAATTGATCCTAACTAGCACTCTGCTAATATTAATACTATAGGTTATTAAGGAAATAGTAATAAAGGACAACTAACTTACAACTTTTACAATAATAAAGAACCTAACTGCGCTTTATATAAGTATTGCAACGATTGCCCTCTTTTCCTTCGTTTTATTAATACTAGGGTTATATATATTAATAAGTATAGGATGCTTTGCATTAAAGATCCTAGGCCAAACGCTATCCCTATTAAAAAACACTAGAATTGTTTATAGCTATAGACTATTTAAATAATAATATATAGTATAAAGTAGGATAAGGATTTGGCCGAACGGAAGCGCATTATCGAAATCAACTCTAAAGTCCTAACTTATATATATATAAGTCTAGCTAGCAATCTACTTAAAGGAGTACTTACTAACCAAACTTCAAACCAAACTGCTATTAAAGTCAGAGGAATCTCTATTTTAAAGTAGGTCAATAATAATATATCTACTAATATTAATACTACTTCTATATTTAAAAACCCTTAGAATACTTATTATCCTTTTAGATCTACTACTTCCTTAATACTAATAAAACTAGCCAAAGTCTAGAAATTAATATATGCAACTTAGGAATCTCAATATAGAGTCCAAACGCTAAAAGATACCTAATAATTTGGAACTGCAATAGATAAGGATAAAGCTAATATAGTAGACGAATTGATTAAAGATATAATAGATAAAGATGGCTTTAAGCTTAAAGATTAAGAAGTCGAAGTTATTGCGTAGACCCTTAACCTTAAGCGAAAGAGACAGATATTAAAATAGGAGAAATTCATTAACAAATATACTAATTCAATTATAATAAAGAAAGCTATAGAGAATATTATAGCTTAGCAAATTAACCTTACATTTAAAGACCTATTTAGTTTAACTAAACGCTTTAATAAAGTGCTAAGAAAGTATATCTTAATTACCTTTAAAGATTTGAATAATAATAAGGAAATGGAAATTATAATACGAAAGAACTTTAAGAAGCACTTAACCTTAATCAAATGTCTTTAGATTGCAAAAGATAAAGGAACCTAAAGGTATTATAATATTATAGCAATAGCTTTAATATCTTAGAATATTAATCGAAATTGTTTAGCAGTTATAATAAAAAGCCCTATTATTATTTATTTAATAGAAGAATTAATTAAAGTAAAGGCTTTGATCAATTGTGATTTAGAAGTTAATATAATAATTAGAAAAGTAGTAGAAATAGCTTAATTGATAATCGTTAGCGATCGACTCCTTATTTATTCGACTATCTTTAGATCGAAATACAATTTTAATAAATAGGTGAAAAACGTAAAGGTTAAAGTCGAAGGAATTATTAATTATACTAACTTTCTAATAATAGAGAATTCTTTAAATAATATTCTTTTAAAAATGCCCTTTATTTTAAAATCTTAGCTAATATTTAATTATCCTAGAGATAGTTTTATAAAAGCCAGTCTTTAGAATATAGATCGATCTTTAAAAGGATAAATAGTTATTGCAAGAGATATAGCCGAATTTTAAAATAAGGTTTTAAGAAACGATTAGCTAGTATAAAGGCTAGGCTTAATGCTAGTAAAGGAAGGCACCTAGCAAGGAGTTATAGCAAAAGAAAGGTAAGTTTGCCGATTTTAAATAATAGTGATTTAACTTACAGTCCTAAATTAAGAGTTAAATTTAGAATTTTGAAAAATAGTACAATTAGCGTTTTATTAACTTAATAATTAAGAAAAAAGAAAAATAAAGTAGAAAAGAGAATTCGTTTTATAAATTTTAATAATTTACTAATTATTTTAAAGAACCTAAAAACTATTTATAAACTAGACTCGCGAGTGAAAAATAATAAAATTACTAATAATATTTCCATTTATACACTTTGAATTAACAACTTAGAAAATCTTTTATTTGTTTTTAAAAAGGAAAATTCGGACCGTTTTATAGGATTTAATAAAAAAGGAAAGAAGTAGAGAAGTATAATACTAGCTAATATTCGAACTATATATAAAAGCAAGGCTAATAAAGTACGATCGGTGGATTAGGAAATCTTTAATAGCTTAAAGCCTAAAGGACTGGATAATTGATTTGAATAAGATAAGAAGCTTCGACCTTTAAAGCTAAGTGGCAAATTCGATAAGTTTATTATAGGCAGATTTTCTAATAAACCTATCGGATATCGGCTAATAAAAGAACGTTTCGATATACTGAAAATTAGAGATGATTTAATAGAATAAGAATGCGAACTACTTTATAAAACCTTAATAAATCGAAAGGACGCCTTAGCTTTTAACTAGACGGAACTTAGCTAGATTCGAAAAGAGGTTACGCCTTATATTAGGATTAAGATAATACCTTATAAAGCCTAGTAAAAGAAAACATTCGAAGTCCTTAAAGCTCTTATAGAAAAGGTAATCGAAATATTAAAGGATAAGTTAAAGTAAAGTATTCTCGAGTTCTATAATAGCCCTTATAGGAATAAATGGTTCTTAATTACTAAGAAAGAGAAGGGAACTTATAAACTAATAATAGCAGTAGTAGAGATGAACTAAGTAATAGTTAAGGACGCTAACGTTTCTTTAAATATAGATAAGTTTTTAAATAAATTCGCAAGATTAACTGTAGCAATGAGGTTCTCTGATAGTGAACTTGATAGTAAACTAGAAGAGGGCACGAAGAAGTATGAGGTGCAAACGACGATGTTGGGTGTCTTGTCTTAATTCATGAGAGCTCTCTAACTACGAGCTATTTAACAAGGGCTGCCACTAAGTCATGTGGCAAGTCATATAACATATTATGTGTATGATGTGTCATGTGATAGATCATGTGACAAACATGTGATAGGCATTCCTGCAATACACCCCTCTAGGGAGACCTTTAAAGGTACTCGCCAGTAACACATGTGATGTTATAACTTTTGTTATAATCTACAGTTTCGTATGAAAAATCAACCTGCAGATATAGGAAATAGAGTAGAGTTCGCTAGCGCGTTCTACTCTAGAGTAGGAAATCCACCCTTTAGTAAGTCAAAAATAACTCGCGGGCCTGGCCCGGGAGTAAAAAAATCACCCCTTAATAGAAGTGCAAAAAAAAATCACCCTATAGTAGAGGTGCAAAAAAAAAATCACCCCTTAATCGAGGTGCAGAACCTTCATATTTAACAATTTGATGAAGGCGGCGTGGTTGGAGCTATTTAAGCTCTTGGTGAGTCTATCGGCGGCGTTATCTTTAGTATTCGTATACTAGAGATCCAAATGTCCTTTCCGAAGCTCTTGCCGAATATAATGGAACTTAATATCGATATGCTTCGTTCTCTAGTGATATTCGGGATTTTCGGTGAGATGAAGGGCTCCCTAGTTGTCGCAGATCATCTCGACTTTAGTGGCGTCGTCGCCGGCGTAGCCCATTTCCTTAAGTACTTAGCGTATCTAAGAGGCCTCTTATGCGAATTTGCATATGGCGACGTACTCTGCCTCTGTAGATAAGAGAGCGATAATAGTCTGTCGCTTGGAGGAGGCGGTAATCACGCTATTATTAAGGAAGAAGACGGCCCTAGAATAGGAGGCTCTACTTCCTCTATCACCTGCCTAGTCAGAATCGCAGTAGCCGTGCAATTTCTAAAGCTCTAGGTCAGTTGTTTTGCTTCCGAAGGTAGTATAATAGAATCGCGTTCCTTGCAAGTACTATAAAACTCGTTTTAAAGCTGCTATATATTATAGCGAAGGGTTGGTAAGGAATTTGCTGAGAATGGAGCAGTGGTATAGTATATCCTAATGCGTATAGTGCGCAAGGTACTATAGAGAACCACAGATCTCCTGGTACAGCTTCACTTCCTATGGAGTGGCTTGGCCTTTAAATTTGACTATGTGAACTTCATAGCCACTGGCAAAAGGCGTTAGTACGCTTTTGCAATTAGTCATATGAAAACGTTTAAGAACCTTATTAACGTAGGCGTTTTAACAAAGTGAGATCGTCTTATTTTGTCGATCTCTGACTATACGTACTCCTAAGAAGTAGTTAGCTAGTTCGCTACCTATGATCTTAAAGAGGTTGCAAAGATCTCTTTTGAACTTGTTATATATATTACCCTTCTTTACTACTATAAGGAAGTCGTCGACGTAGGTGACGATGAGAATCCGAGAGGCGCGGTTGATATATACGCAATTATTAGTATCGAGAGGTTGAAAATCGAGCTTTTGTAGCTCGGACCGTAGCTTTTCTTACTATAGTCGTGGAGATTGCTTCAAGCTATATAAGGCCTTAAGAAGCTTGAGACAGTGGTCTTGAGGTGAAAGAACGACTTTGTCTTGAGTGTATCTAGGAGGTAACTTGACGTAGATATCAGAGTCAGCTTCTGAATTAAGGAAAGCTGTCTCGACGTCGAACTGATCTAGCTCGAAGTCGTATAGCGCTGCGAGCGCAATTGCGATCTTCTAAACCGCAGATTTGCAAACTCTAGCAAATGTCTGGTCGTAATCTCGACCTTGTCGTTGCATATAGCCTTATACGACGAATCTGACCTTCCATCGGGAGATTTCCCCATTTTAGTCTCTTTTTGTTTTGAAGACAAGTCTCGATCCAAGTACTCTATCGTCTTTGGAGAGTTCTAAGCGTTTCACCACCACCTATATATTCTTATAAGCGAGGGAATTGTACTCAGAGTTGATCGCAGATCGCCATTTGTCGGCGTCGGCGCAAGAGAGGGCTTGTTCGACTGTTTTCAGGTCATTTGGGTAAGGAGAGTCGAGTAAGGCCATGTGGAAGGCGCCTAAATAGGCTTCCTTGTCATTAGAGTTGTTAGCGTTGAATCCAAGAGCAGTAGAGCGAGTAGCTCTCTTCTCGGAAGTCTGAGGGTGAGTCTTGTTCTTGGAGCTAGGAGGTCTTCCTCTCTTTCTTGGAGTTGGAAGCTCAGCTTCTCCTGAATCGACTCGCGGTCCCGGCCTAGGAGTGAAATCATCGTTATTATAAGAGTTAGCATTATTGTTATTTTGAGAATTGACTTGCGGTCCCGGACCGGGAGTCAAATCACCCCTTAATTGAGAAGAGGAATTTTCCTTAAGGTATAGCTCTATAATCAGGCCATTTTCATCGAATCGAACGTGAGATGATCAAATAATCTTATCACCTATTCGCGATAGCATATAGATTTGATAGATACTTCTGCTATCAAATCCGATAAGAGTACCTACCTCTGCTCTCGGAGCGAGTTTGTTGCTCTGAGTTCGCCTTTCTTTCTCGATTAGCACATAGACGCGACAGCCTAGTACTCGAAGATGCTTGACTGAGGGAGTATAAGGTTTATCAGGCTCGATATTATCCCAAAAGACCTCATATGGAGTCTTGCCGCTAATAATATCAAAGGCAGTAAGATTGGTGATGTGTATTACCGAAAGGAGGAGGTGAGGCCAGAGAAAGGAGGGGATATTTTGGTCAATTACGGCTGTTCGCAACTTTTCCATTAGTGTGCGAATTAATCGTTCCAATCTGCCGTCTTATTCTAGTATATATGGAGTAGATTCCTCTAAAATCATACCGAGGTTTTCTATGAGTATTCGCATTTGTATAAGAGAGTACTCCTTGCCTCTATCAGTTCTCCACCGCTTGATTATGCGATTGTACTGAGTTTGTAAGAGGCTGATCATCTTCTTATTTACCTCGAAGGCGTTAGATTTGTTTATATAGGTCCATCCCTACCTAGCTATCATAGCTGCGCAAGTGAAGATAGAAGCGTATTTATGACCGTTAAGGCCAGTTGGCTTCAGATGAACCACGTCGACGTATAGCTCGTCAAGTGCCTTTGTAGGTCGAGGGCGAGCTAAACGTTTATTAACGTATTAGAGAGGTCTGCCTTTCTCGCAGGGGGCGCAAATTCGCGTCTTCCTTAATTTTGTTTCCTTGATCTGCATATTAGTAATAGCAGATTAGGTCTTTCTAACCGTTTGTAGGCCAGCGTGGCCTAATCGACAGTGCCAGAGCTCAATATTAAGAGGTCCATTCTCGATAGCAGCTAGGAGAGCATATCCACTTACATAACCAAAGGAGTCAGTAGAAGGCTATTCCTTATTGATATACATATTGTTATCGACAGTGCAAATTTCCTTCTCATCGGATAGGAACAGCTTGCTATTTCGATAGAAGCCTTTGATTTTGTTAAGTTTGCCACCTAAGTATAGGCAGACTAGAGATTGAGGTATATAGAGAGTATTAATTAACTTAAGAACACACACCTTTCCATTAGATTTGAGTGCGTTGACTTTGCAAGTGCCAACGCTAAGAGGTTGAACAGATCCATTAACTGTACTCAAGGAGGGTAGATTGTCTCGAGCAGTATAGGAAGTGAACTTGGAGAGATCATTAGAGACGTGCTCACTAGCACCTGTGTTATATAGCCAACGATTCCTCAATTTTGATAAGAAGCAGGAGGTAGAAGAACTGAGTCCTAGGCCCGGCCCGCGAGTGGAAATTGGCCCTGGTGATGAATTGACTCCTGGGCCTGGCTCGCGAGTGAAAATTGGCCCTGGGGTTAGTAATGGTATAGTATGCCCAAAGAGATCATTATCTGACTCTTCGTCTTCCTTCTAAGTCTTCCTAGAAGGCTTCTTGCCTTTTGGTGATGATGATGATGATGACGAGGACTTGTCGTCCTTGCCTTTAAGGTAACGGAATACGTACTTCTTCCCTGAATCCTTCTCCTAAGCCTCTCTTTTCGATTTGTTGATTGCAAAGCAATCTTCTGCCTTATGGTATGGCTCTGGTTGCTTGTAATAAGGATAGGGGGAGTTGGGGGAGTTGGTAGTATTCCTGGAGGTGCTCTTCTTTAAGTCTTTGAAACCTCCCTTGTTTTCTGACTTCTTGTAGTCAGAGGAATGCGGCTTGCTAGCCGATTTGTTACCGTATAAGACGGTTCCGTTCATCTTTGAACTCTATAAGGCTCGAGCTTCGTTAGTGATATCTTCAATAAGAGCTTTAAGCGTGATCTCTGATTTTCGTCCAGCTACCATAGCTAAGCGAAGGTTAGAGCATTATCGATCTGCCCAAATAGGCCATCTATTGGAACAGCTAGCAATAAATATGATAGGGTGCTAGTGAGAGGGAGGGGCAGAGTCGAGAGCTTCCAATTTAGTGATTAAAAGCCTAAAAGCGACGACGTAAGCTTCGAGTGAATTAAAGTCGTTATATTTAATAGTGACGTAGGTCTGTATAGCGTTATATTCAAGCACTGTTCCAGATCCTTCGTACTGTTTTTAGAGAGCTTCCCATATGTCTAAGGCAGATTTGTCGCCTTCTGTATAAGCTAGTAGGCCTGGTTTGCAATTAAGTGTAATAGCAAGCTTCATCTGAGATTCCTTAGCTTCCTATCTAACCCAATTGTCCCTTTCCTTATTTGTAATAGAACGGTCCTACAAGTTAACCTCAGGTGGAGCATATGTTCTAGCTTTTGTATAAAGATGCATAGTCAAGGCGTTTGACTTTGCAAGGTTCAAAACCTTATTCCTCCACTAGCTATAGTCCTCTGCGCCTTTAAGCTTTTGAGACTCAAGGAGGCTGAGGGCAGCCGAAGACAACGACGACATCTTGTTTGTATGTTTGTATATAGAGTTGTCGAAAGGAGAAGGTAGAGAAGGAGGAGGAGGAGGAGATGAACTGTTGAATTCGAGTTTAGGGTACTGTATGTCAGTCCCTTCAAAAATAGGTAATTCAGGCAGTAGAGTACTTTTAGCAATTAAGCTGGTAATCTCAGCTGTTAGTCCTAATGATTCAGCTACGATGACGAATCTTGCGTGAGCTTGGATTATTGCATAGCGCTCTGGAAGGGGAGTAGCTACTGTTTTATTATTGAGATGACGCTTGTTATGCGTCGTTGGTTGAGTAAAACTTAAAATATCGATCAGCCTTTTCGTTTGTAAGGGAGACTCTGATCGATGGAATTTTATCAAATGCTGTTTATAGGCATGCGGGGCTTATAACCTATAGCAATGAGGTTCTCTGATAGTGAACTTGATAGTAAACTAGAAGAGGGCACGAAGAAGTATGAGGTGCAAACGACGATGTTGGGTGTCTTGTCTTAATTCATGAGAGCTCTTTAACTACGAGCTATTTAACAAGGGCTGCCACTAAGTCATGTGGCAAGTCATATGACACATCATATGTATGATGTGTCATGTGACAGATCATGTGACAAACATGTGACGGGCATTCCTGCAACATTAACCTATAGCTCTCTTATTAACTTCTTCTTTAAATATAACTAATTCATTCTTAACGTTAAATCAAGAGATATAATAGTAATTCAAACCCCTCTTAAGCTACTTTAAATAATAAGATTACCTTAAGAGGCTATAAATTCGATCGCTCAATTTATTTAAGTAATCTATAAGATACTAGTAGATTATATACCTAATATTATACTCCTTTATATAAATAATATAAGAGTAAAAGGATCAAGATCATTTTATAACTATAAAGAAGTTCTCCTTAATATATAGTGATTTATAATAGAATACATTTAGAACCTAGATTAAGTACTTATACGATTCGAAAGGGCAAAAGCAACAGTCGGTCCAAAGTTATAATACTATCTTCTATCGATAGAAATTATTGGTTTTATTACTAATTCTAATAGCCGAAGTCCTTAAAGGGCTAAAGTACTTAAAATCAATAAATAGAAGAGGTATAACGATATGGCAGAAGCTCGCGCATTTATTAGAATTATAGTATACTATCGCATTTAAATCAAGGATTTTGCTAAAAAGGCAGTACTTATTTACTCCTTATTTTAAAAAGGGGCTGAGTTTCAATAGGAGGAACCTTAAATAGAGGCTATAAGATAATTGAAGTAAGCGTTACTTAAAGTGCTATATCTAATTAAAATAGACTATAGAGCCGACGCTAGGCCAATTATACTAATAGTTAACGCAAGCTTAATTAGATAAGGTACTATCCTTTAATAAGCTGATAGCTAATAGAAAAGATATTTAGCTTACTTTAAAAGTAGTCTTTAGAATCCAGTAGAGATAAAGTATAATACTATTAAATAGGAATGCAAAGGCGCTTTAAAGGCGATGAAAAAGATGAGAAGCGACCTCTATAGCACTTACTTCATCTTTGAAACTAATACTAAAGTGCTAGTAGAATAATTAAATAGGACTATAAGCGATCTCTTAAGGGCTTTATTAATAAAATAGATTGCTTAAATAAGACTAATAGACTTTAAAATCAAATACATTCTAAGAACGAAAAACACTACTACAGATAGCCTTTTAAAAAGAACTCGTCCCTACCCCTTTAATTTAATTAAAGAAGATAAAATAGATATTAATAAGTAGGTAGAAAACGAAGTTGATTATCTATTAATATATCACCTTAAAGGGACTCGACTTACAGTCCTAGCCCGCAAGTCAAATAAGAGAATTTTATCATTTAATTACTTAAGTGACTTTAAGGAAATTGCAAAATTTTTAATTATACTTAAACAACTAAAGACAGTTCCTTTTAAGGATTTTCAAAAGTTTAAAGCTAAAGCTCTAATTTATTTAGTATAAGGATAGCAATTATTTAAAAGGAGCGATAACTCATTTCCTATATAGCTTTATATAAATGATAATAAACTATAAGCTAAGGCTATTCAAGATATTTATAAGGAGACTGGCTATTAAGGAGCTAAGTCTACTTACTACTAACTCTTAAGAAAATTCTTTTAAAAAGGCTCTTTTAAAGACTGTAAAGCTTTTATAAAAAGTTGCATCCCCTATTAGAAATGAAAACCTAGTTATAAGGAAAATCTCTTATTCCTAACCTAGCCATTAGGCCTTTTCTATAAAGTCAGCTTTAATATTATATAAGTACTAACTATTAAAAATAGGATAATATATTTTATTTTAATAAAGGAAGACCTATTAAGATAGCCTAAAAGACAACCTTTAAGATCTGCTAACTCTAAATCTATTGCGAAGTTCCTTTAAAAAGACGTGATCTATTGCTATAGACTTTTTAGTAGACTAACTATTAATAAAGGCCCTAAAAACAAAGGAGTAGTTAAAGCTTTCTTACAGAAATATAGTATCAAACGGATTTAAATCTTAATATATAACTCAAAAGCTAATAGAGTAGTAGAATAAGAATACTATAATATTCTTAATAGTCTATTCAAAGTTATTTACAAAGGATTTAAGGATTAGATAAAACGCTTTTATAAAATACTCTTTGCTTATTAAACGATAATCTATAAACCGACTAGAGTTATACTATTCTTCCTTATCTATAGTAAAGAGGCATAGCTCCCTCTTAAATCCTAATAGCTTATTTAAAGATTATTCGACTATAGTCAAATTCAGAACTATTCCGATTTACTTATAATAAGATGCCGACAACTTAAGCTCTAAGATATAGATATAGAGGAAATCATTCTACAAAAGAAATAATATTAGGAAAAAGCTAAGGAAGCGTAGGCTACTTCCAAAGTACTTAAAACGTACCCTATTCGAAAAGATAATCTTATCTTAATCTATAATATTATAAGAAGTATTAATATATCCGCAGATACTAAACTTAACTATTGATAGCTTAGTCTATTTAAGGTTAAGTCTAAGTAAGAAGAAAAGGGATACTATTCTCTTTAGGAACTTAATAGAGTTGATATTAAAGGAACCTTTGCAGCTAATTGATTAAAGCGCTTTTATCAACGCAATTAGACCTTATTCCCTTTAAAAGACGAATTAGAAATTGATATAACCTCCGAATCTTCTATAAGAACTAACGGCGATATAAGCAATTTTAAACCCTTAGATAAAGACTAAGATTTTTCCAATTTGACTTATAAGCTAGTTTTGCAAGTAAAGAATATTAAAATACCTAATTAATTGCGACTTTAAGTCATTATTCCTAAAATATCCAAAGAATATAAGTAAGAATACTAAACGATTTCTTAGCCTATTAATTGTCTTACCTTCCTTTAATCCTTATTTTTACATTTTTAATAAGGTCGCCTTTTTTATTATTTAAGATATAGATCTTTTAAGATCACTTTAAATTCTTGCCTACTCTAACTTATTTTGCATTTTTAATATTAGCCTTTAATTATAATATTCCTATTACTTTCCTTAAATAATAAATAAAAAGTCCAATTTCCTTAATACATATATAGTAAACCTATTGCAGCTTATATGCCCTTTTAATTCTTATACCCTATTGAACTCTCTTATTTATACTCCTTATCTTTTATAAGTAATATGCCTTTAAAGAACTTACAAATGGTTTTATCTACTATAATAGGAGATAAATAAGCACTAGTTATAAACTTCTCTTAAGATAATAGAACTATTATATTATTAGAGAGCTTTAAATCGACCTACATAGTCTTAGGAGATATAGAGTAATAAAAACTCCTTTTAGCTTATGCAAATGCCATTAGTAACCTTTTAACTTAGGTAGCCTTTGGAATTCTCTAATTTAACAACTTCTTAATTAAAGAATTAAGATTAAAGGGAATCTTTAAAGAGGAATTCTTAGCTGACGCAGATTAATATATAACTTTAGCTAATACTTTTAAAATAGACTAAGATAAAAGGGAAGAATCTATTTAACAATTAGATAATTTAGCTATTAATAAGAGAGGACTCCTATTTTATTTACATTTTCTAATAAATATTAATTCTAATAATAGAAGGCGAGTATTATTAAAAATTCTTAAGGAAAATACTCCTATAGCTAGAGCTATTCAAATTCTTAATTTCTTTATTATTTAAGAAGGAGTAGTAAAATTCTAAAGTAATCGAATTCGCAATCGCAGATTTATAAGCCTATCTAATGCAATACTTATAGTAGCTAATAGAGCTATAAAAAGATCAAATTAAACTATAGATATTACCCTACCTAATAGTACTATTATTAATATGCTAAGGCTTTGCGCTTCTGCTTATAGTTTGCTTATTTTAAAAGAAAACTGGACTCTTATACTAGATTTTAAATGAGATTTCTTTAATAATAAAGAAGAGAATTAGTTATTTGTGATTAAGCCTGCCTTGAAATTCGCCTTTTAGTTTAAAGATATAATAAGCGCTAAACTATATGATTTGACTCGCGGTCCTAGACTAAGAGTTAGAAATAAGAATTTTAGAATTAGACTTAATCTACCTCTTATTAAAATGATTTTAAAAACTACTATTAAATAGACTGCTTAAATGCTTAGCGCAGCCTCTTTAGAATTTTCGGAATCTTTAGGGGACTTTCCTTTAGCTAAACGACTAATTTTAGCTCGACCTTTAAGAAGGATAGATCGTTTAATAGCTACCTTAGCTAATTTGCAATTTAAAACCAAAGGATTGCGCGCCTGCTTAGACTCCTTCCTTAATAACTTAAAGGAGCTAGTTCTTGACTTCTTCATATCTATATGCAACCGATTTGGAAATAATAATAAGTTAAGAACCTAGTCTCTCAGATGCTAAGCGGGACTATTTTATCTTGCGAGAAAGAGAATGCAAAGAGGAATCTATTGATTAGGACATTTATAATTATAGTAATATGCCTCAATCGGTCATTCTTAACTTCGAACTTAAAGAATAATATAATATTCAAATGTCTTTTATAATAAAAACTTGCTTTCGATAATATCTTCTTAGCGTAAGAATCGAAGGAAGAAGACTTTACAACCTTTATATTCGCTCTCTTTCGGTTTACTATAGTCTTAATTATAAAGGATTTAATATTAACGAAATTATTAAATACTTTGAACTTCTTTATATAGTAGAAGATATTGATCTTTTTCTAATCCACTTTAATAATTAATTCTTCGTCTCTTTAAGGATATGCAAATCCAACTTATTAATAATAGAGGCATCTTTAAGTGCTATAAAATTCAAAGCTGATCCTAAAGCCTTAAAGGCGTTAAAGCTGATTGAATGGAATAATTCCTTTTTATTAATATTATTAAATAATAAATAGCAAAAGGAAATAGAAGAAGAAGGGTCAATTATAATACTTAAACCCTTTAAATGCCGCTTCCTAACCGATAATTTTACTACTAATAATAGTACTTTTATAAGTATATTCCTCTCTATTATAAGATAAGAAGTAGAGATATATCTTTATCACTTCTGCCCTATAGATAGCACGACCTCTATACCTTCTTATTTTCTTTATAATATAATATTTAATCTTATTTAATAAGTCCTTTGAATATACTATAGACTTTACCTCTTAATTATAATAGTAAAAAGTAAAGGAACCTATCAGCTTATAGCCTATCCTAAACCTCTTTAATTAATTAGCCTTAGTCTTTATAATTAAGTCGTTTTAATAAAGAGAGATATAAGTGCTACTAATAAAGAAATTCCGATTTTCACTTACAGTCCTGGCCTATAAGTCAATTTTATTAAAAAGCAAGTCTTAAATTATTAAATCCTATTGATCGGATAAGGGCCAGCTTCTAAAAGCCTTAATAAGTAGGTCGGCTCTTAATCGAATATAAAACTCACTCTATCTATAAAAAAGATAAGTCGATAGACTTCCTAAGCACTTAGTTTAAAATCTCAACTAGCTTAAATAACTGTAAAATTAAAGCAAAAGGAGATCTTATAACCTATTACTAATAATAGCAATCTAATTATAGTAATAATAAAATAGGGATACCTTTTTAAAATACTTTTAAATAATCCTTATAAGACTGGTGGTTTTATAGCCTTTTACAATAACTATATAGCCATTTGCAATAAGAATACCTTAGAAAATAAGACTCGAATCTCCGATCTTATCTTTTCAATCTTTGCTCTAAAGCAACCTTTAGTACTTTAATAAATTAATACAAATAGGACTACTATACCTTTTAAAGCAGCTTTTCATCTTAAGAACTATAGCAGCCTCTTTAAAGCTATTATTAATTAATGCTCTTAAACAGATCCATCGGTTATAATCAAAGTATAAGAGTTATTTCTCCTTAATAAAGACGAATTGAAAATCCACTTTATAAAATATAATCAAAAGCTCTTTAACGCCCTTATTAAGGCCTAGACGAATGTTATAAATACTAAGTCGCTTCTTTATAAACTTAAGTCTTAGGGATAATGTAATAAAGTAAATGCTATCTAAGAGCCTAATATACTAATTGATAAAGGCATTATTATAAGAAAATTCGGAAAAGAGACAAATCGAGACGCTAGTATAGTATTAGACCCTGATTTAGGAACCAATCCCCTGTTTTTACCCTTAAGCTTAGAAACGCTAAGACTGACTCGCGAGCCTGGCCTATGAGTAAGGTTAAACTCAGTTGGCTTAAGCCTATAAGAAGGTTCAGATGAACCTTAGTTACTAAATCTAAAGATACTAATAGAAGATCCTTTAAGAGAGGTCCTTAAAGCTGAGAAATCGCTAAGAAATAAGAACTAATATAAGAGAAGAAGACTCTAAAGTAATAATAGAACTAATAATTAAGTCGACTCAATTTGGAGAATTATAATCTACCCCTCCCCTTGAAAACCATTTAGAGAAATTGCAAATTAGATATTAAATTTTTTTAAAACTATCTACTTTCTATATACTTATACCTTTTTATTCTTTATTTATTATTCTATTCTATATATATTCTTTACTCTACTTCATTCTTTATATAATCTACCCTTTGATTATTTCCTTTATATACAACTTTCTAACGCTTACCTTTAAAATATTATCCTTACCTTTAAAGAATTATCATTTACCAATTATAGGTCCTTATATACGTTATACCCTACTTTTATTCCTACTTCCAAGCTTATTATGCCTACTTTTCCTTTGTATACTAGCGCGATTCCAAACTTTATAAATAAGCCTCTCCTTATATAACGATTTTACTTTTTTTTACTTTCTTTATAACCCTACTAGACCTATAATACTAGTACTACTACTATTATCTTTCTATTATCAATCTTTTCTAATATATGCCTCTTATATCGTTAATCTTTCTTAAATAATCATCTCTTTATTTAAAGCTACCCCTTTGCTAACTAATTCATTATAGTACCACTAAGCTCAAGTAAGAAAGCCATACCTAAGAAAAATATATCAATTATTGCCTTAGGTAGCAAGTCAATAAATACTACTAGTAATAAGCTAATATTAGAGGGTGGCTTTTTATAAGAGGGTAAGTTACTAAGATTATTAGAAGATATAGTAAGCACTTATAGAACGTTAGGTGAAATAGAATAATAGGTATTCTTAAACTCATTTATTAAAGTATTAAACTATAAAATCTCTGCAGTTGAAGAAGGATTTTTAAGCTTTAATGATTTTCTTAAGAATAAGCTTAAGATAAAGGGAATCGATTATAAAAAATTTCTATAGGAATATCAAGGGTATACTAATTCAGTTGATCTATTTTAAAAGAATTAAGATAAGAAAAATAAGTGTATAAAAAGGTTATTGCAGTTTATAAGTAGTACCTATAGTACACTTTTTCAAATATACTTTATAACTAATATTACTGCTAATAACGCCTTATAGGGGCTTGGCAAAATTTTTAAGATATACCAACTAGTGGCAAAGGCTATATAGGTATTGAATTATTTCACTATCTAAAAGGGTATGAAAAAGCTATAAGGAAATAGTACGCAAGGTAGAAAATTTATAGGTTTCTTAAGTACTATTATCCACTCTACTATTCAGACTATAAAGGACAGCCCCTTTTAATACAACAATATTGTATTACTAGATCAAACAGTTCTAAATACCCTTAGTTTGCAATAGTTATAATATAGTTTACTTATTATAAAGGAAAAGATAATCTATCTAGCTAAGTATATTATAAACTACTTCGATAATAAGATAGAAAGATAAGAGTTTATTATACCCGCTGCTTAGAAAATGCTGCCACTTTTAAAAGATTCAATTAATAAGTAAAATTTAACTTATAGGCCCGGCCTACAAGTGGAAGTACTACGTGAAAAGGATGTCCCTAAGCTAGAGGTACCTATAACACCTAGAACTCAAATAGCTAACTATTGCGATTATCAATTATCAGACTTAGATAAGTTTGATTTACTATCTTTAAAGATGCCTTAAACACTTAGAATATTAGTAGTAAAGAAGTTGACTTATAAGCCTAGCCTATAGGTTAGAATATATAATAATATAGACTTTAAAGATAATCTGATAGACAAAGAGAATAACCCTATTACTAATATAATAGAAATTTTTAATAATACTAAAAAGGATACAGCCGATATTATATAAACCTTTTCCAAAGACCTATAAAAATTTGTTTTGAAATTCTATAAGTCAATAATAAAGCGTTTGAAAAAGGAAGGTCAAGGAGAAGTTTTGCTAATATAGGAAGCGACGGCAAAAGCTATTAAACAAATTATAAAGCTATAATAAGACGAATTTTCTATAGATAATATTATACATTTCTTTATTAAGTATAAGAAATCGAAGGGCGACTACTATATCCTTAAAAAAAAGCTAGAAAGTAGTACAATAATCATATCTATAAAGTGCTATAAAGTTCCCTTTAATATTAAGATAATACTTTAATATAGTAATAGATTTAAGATTGCAGTAATACTAGAGATAAAGATACGATTAAGCAAATTTATAATAGGGATATTTAAGGACTTCAGTTTCGAAAAATTTTATACTCTATATAAATAATAATATATATAATATTATAGGCTGATAATAGTATCTTTAACTAACGAGCAAGTTTCCTTTAATATATACAAATTTTGCACTGCACCTAACCTAAAGTTGTTTTTATTACACTTAAGGAATTATGCAATTATAGCTATTAGTAATAGAATAGCAAGCTAGGTCAAGAAAGATATATTATTAGGTTTCACTAAGTTTAAAGTAAAGCCTAAAGCTTTGAAATTATTCCATAATATCGCCTAGACTCCCGCTTAGTATAGTGCTATACTAACTAGTGATAACCTAATATTACTCTATAGCAAAGGTTTTTTAAATATACCTAAACTATTCAACTGCGCTTTCCTAAGTGCTATACGCACATATAGTTATAGTAATTATAAAAAGAATTCATTTTTAATATTAGTATAAGAGGAGCTAGAAATATACTAATACTATTTCTAGACCTTAGATAAGAAGCCAAGCCTCCCCTCCGCCTTCCTTTATAATACAACTTATAGCTTAATATAGCAGACCTTAAGGATGCACTATAATCTATATCTTAGTGCTCTATTAACTTATTATAATTCTTTACATAAGCTAGTAGCGTATCCTAAGCTTATATAATTTATAGGCATTAACTACTATTCGCGAATTATTTCTATTAAGATTAACGCTAATATAAGATTCGTAAGATTGACTCCTAAGCCCGGCTCGTAGGTTAATCCACCTAATAATAGAACTATTAACTACTATATGATTCTAGCAGCTAAACAATCGACTAAAGAATTTACTATATAGGAAAAGTCTTATAAATCATCTATACTTATATCCTATCACCCTAAGAACTCTTAATAGATCTTATTAAATCTAATATAAAGCGTAGCTCAATAGAAAGAATTAAACACTAAGGATAGAACAATTCTAAAGGAGTATATCTCTAATAAGACTATTCTATTTTTAGTATTTATAAGATAAGGCACCTTTATTAACCTGGATTCTAATAAAGAACTTAAAAAGGGTGGTTTTCTCGCTATTAGCAACAACTATATAGAAGTTATTAGCAATAAATCACTTAAGAATAGCACTAACCTAAAAGAATTTATTATCGATTCCATCTGTATAAAGAAACCAAGTATAGCGAGATAGAGTATTACTAGAGAATCCTTAGCTAAGTTTCATATAACGCTTAGTATAATAAAAGGTGGTCTACTATCAGACGCTCTTATAAGAAGACGATTATAAAGTGATCTATTAGTAGTAATAACTATAAAGGATTTATTTGTAAAAGACGTATCTCAGCTGATAGCATATCTAAAAAAGTATAAATAAGAACTTTTTAAAGATTTTACTAATACTTAGAAGCTAGTTTAACAACTAAAGCTATAGTTATATAGTAATAAGTCTTAGACAAAGACTAAAGATATAGATAATAATATTAAAGCTAATAATATAATTAACGAGACGATACTCCTTAAGAAGTATAGCATTAAGAAGCCTTATACAAAGACACCAAATATAACTCCTAGGCCCGGCCTGCAACTTGATCTATTAAAGGGTAAGGCTAAGGAAGTAGTATCTATAGAATCTCCTGCCTTTCCCTCCTCTATCACCGACAATTCCCTTAAAGATAATAATAATAATAATAATAATAACGCCATTATATAAGTCTCTCTTCTTATTAGCAGAAGCTATCATACTATACTAGTGTTACGGCCGCATTACGTATACGGTTATGTCATGTGTTGGTCAGGTGCACGAAGTCAGGTGCCCGCTAAGGTAGCAAGGTGGCTAGATCACGTACATACTAGTAATGCACCTGTACTTATTCTGGAGGAGCTCTACTAAAGACTTTCTCTTCTTCTTTATCTTTTCTTCTTAATTATATAGCGTACCTCTTAAGGTAATATAGTTAGCATTATTCGATTCTCGCCTTCTGCACGCTTAAGAGCGAGTCGTAATATAAGAAAAGATCAACTCAACCTCTGCTAAGAAGCTTAATATCTACTACCTTTAGAATCGTTATTTCGAACTGCCTTAAGCAACTCGATCTCTCGATTTCGACTTCTACTACGAACTACCCTAAGCAACTCGTACGTAGCGCTTAGATTATCTTACTAATTTAGTTTTTTAAAGAAAGCTAAACAACCTTCGAATACGAGATCAGCTCATTTTTTCGACCCCTTACCTCCTCCTCTATTTTATAAACGGAGATTCACCTTTAAGTTCAATTCGAAAAAAATTATTTACTATGCCCTCGCTTTGCTAGCGTAGGCTGCTGCCTAAAGCAGTATAATAACTTTTCTCTTCTTAACTCTCTCCCTCTCTTACAAATACTCTATACTACTCTTTTCATTAACCTTATACTTATCGACAATATACTTATTAATAACTCTCCTTATACTCTTTAATACTCCCCCTCTTCTGCGAAAGCCTCGAATATAACTCGACTCCTCGAAGACCCCTCCTTGCGAATAAGTCATCGACCTTCTCTATACTTCCCATCGACTATACTTGTTAACAACTCTCCTTACACTCTTTAAAGCCCTTTACTCCTTCTTTTAAAACACTTAGGTATAAACTAAAGGACCTATACCTATATATATATATAGAGACTTGGTCAGCCTTAGTAGGTTATACTATACTATTAGAGACTAGGTCAACTTTGGTAGAGTGATAAGCTTTAGATCCCCGGACCCTACTTCCCTGGATTTGCACTGCACCCTTAGGCAACCTTATTACAACTCCTGATTAGTAAAGAGATATGATCCTAAAGTAAAACCTTCTTTCTTAAGATCTATAAACCTATAATACCTTAATATATACTCTACTAGAAGGCTTTAAGAACGTATACAGCTCTGCTTATACTGATCTTCCCCCTTTTGAATAGGTCACTATTTAGCATTAGGTCCCTTTAGACTAAACTAGATAATATAGAGAGAGTTAGTACTTATGACCTCTAATCTTATACCACTTAGGAGGAGTGAAAGGTTAACCGCACCTCCACTAGGCCTTACTGCTACTAGTTCTCTAGGCCTTACTGCCACCAGTTCTAGTTCTATAGGCCTTACTGCTAACCCTGGTCCTAGAGATATTCCCCCTCTTAAGCCCACTTAAGAAGCTACCTCTCTTAGTACAGATTTTACTCCTAGTCCTAGACTGCGAGTGGATTCTCGAAATACTCCCCTTCTATCGATTGAAGTTAAGGAAGAACCGATGTCTACCCTTACTATATTAGCCCCTCTCTTTTCAGCTGCTTAGCAGGCCGAAATCGCGAACCTTATTAGTGCTGCTGTAGCTACTGCTCTTTAAAATAATGCTACTGCCCCTTCTTCCCTAAGTGCTAGCCCTTAGAACACTCGGTCCCTTACCGCCGACTTACTACCTCCCTTAGACTATTACCTCCTGATTATCAGACCTTTAATTCTAGCTATCGACCCCTATCGAATCAAGTACTCTTAAACCCATTTTAGCAACCACTAGGGCGAAATTACCTATAACACTTGAAAGATGGCTATAAAGGTATTCATTTAAGAGTACTTAGGCAACTTCACTTTAAAAGAGGACTAGATCACTACCTACTTTAAGTGTACGATAGGTAAAGCTTAGAACCTGATCCTATAATATATAGATCCTGTCTTTATTAGTAAGTTTATATACGTTACTAATATCCTTAAGGTCTTAGATTAGAGGTTCTTTAACCATAACTACGTTCAGTCTATTAAGCTCAAATACAGTAGGCTAACTATAGGTTTATTATTATACTACGAGTTCTGATCTAAGTTCGTCACCCTTGCTATAGCTAGAAAGATCGATCAGTCTCGCTAGTTTAATAACGTTTATAAAAAGGTCTCCCTAGCTTTAAAGAACGACCTTTAAGTAGAGAAGTATAAAATGAATAATAATTATACTACTTTAAATGAGTTCTTAGCTATTGCGGACCGCGAGGCCTATAATATTAAGTAAGAAGAGGCCTATAACGCTTAACGAGTCGCCCCTGCCGTCGCGTTCTCTCCTGCGAAGGACCGCGTCCCTAGTATACTAAAAAGGGAGTTATAGAGACCTACTGCTACAGCTACCTCCCTAGCTCCCTGCACTTGTTCCCCCTCGCCGGCGACTCACTGAGAAAGGTCTACCAGCCTAAAGCCGTCATCTGGTCTCTACTATAACTGCGGAGCCCTTAGTCACTATGCGATAGACTGCCCGAAGCTAAAGAAGCAAGGCGAGTTTATAGTAGCTGAAGTTGAGATGGAAAACGACCTGCTATTAGGAAATTACTAAGCTGTGGCAAAGACTCCTACTATAGTATAGGTTACAATTTGTAAAAAGACTTGGATTTTGATTCCCGCCTATTAATAGGCGGCCGCTAGTTCTTAGTTCCTATAGAACTAGCTCGAAATAGATCATTTATCAAAACAGTTACCTATATTAATAGCAGAGCTAATATTTTCGGTATTATTAAGATATCTCTAGCATACTAGCTCTCTTAAAGACTTAGGGTGAAGTTTATTAAACTGCCTAAACCAATTACCCCTACTGGCTATAATAGCCTTAAAGGAGAAATCATTCGATTCGCCGTCTTACTTACCCTTATAATTAATAGGCGATAAATAAACTTCCCTTTCCTAATTATAAGCTTAAGAGCAACTGACGTTTTAATCAGTAGGAAGTTCCTAGAGCACTATGACCTTAAACAATCCTATAGAAAAGGGAAAAATAGTATCTCTTAGCCTAAGGATATGCCTATCGTCCTCTACTTTGATCGATGCGTACTAATCGATCTCTTATAGCTAATAAAACCCTTAATAGCCTAGTAAGATGTCGATCGTCGAGCAGCTATAATAGACGCTGAGGATAAAGACCTGAGAATAGCTTGAGCCTAGCTCTTAGTGCTAGTAAGAAATAGCGCTTCGAATCCCACTCCTGGTCCCGGCCCGCGAGTGAAATCTGCGAACTCGAATCCTACTCCTGGTCCCAGCCTGCGAGTGAAATATACTAATTCGATTCCTACTCCTATAGCCTCTTGTAGACCTAGGGATAGCAGTTTCTTTAAAGACTTAAAAAGAGATCTGAACTGTATAAAGAAGGCCTTGCTAAGAGTACTAAACCCCTTGCTCCCTCTCTTAGCGAAAAGGAACGCTACTCTAAAGCCGGCTTGCCAGATCAGCCTGATCTTAGCCTTAGCAATCGGCGCCCTCTACTACCGCTTTACAACTAGGGTAAGACGAGTTATATAGACTTAAGAACCAGCGCCTAAAGAGTTTATATTTATAAGCTCTATTTACGATCTAGACTGAGAAATCAATCGCCGAGAATCGGTTAGGCAAGCTGAAATTAGCTCCCTTGGCCTTAATTCGGCGCTGCAAGCCAAGTATAAGAGCAATAATAAGCTAATAGACTAGAAGCTCCCGCCTTAGTACGCTAAGTTTAAGAACGTCTTTAGTCGCTAGGCCTCCGATCAGCTGCTAGAACTCAGACTAGGGGTAGATTATAAAATCGAGCTAATAGGCGAGAACAACTTAATAATCGAACCCCTCTGCCGCCTTACCGATAAATAGCTTTTAAAGGTCAAGAGCTATATTTTTAAGAACTTGTATAAAGGATTTATCGAAGCTTCGAGTTCTTCCTAAGCAGCCCTAATCCTCTTTATTAGAAAAGCTAATAGCTCCTTACATCTATGCGTCAATTATCGGAAATTAAACGCTCTAATAAAGAAAGACCCTTACCCGATTCCCTTTATTAATAAGATAATAGCACGCATATCGAAAGCTTGTGTTTTTATAAAAATCGATATATAATAAGCCTTTTACTATATCCGCATATCAGCTAACGCCGAAGACTTGACTACCTTTCGCACGCGTTATAAGACTTATAAATATAAGGTTTTGCTATTCGGGCTGACAAATAGGCCTGCCACCTTTCAAAGGTTTATTAATAATATTCTCCTTAACCACTTTAATGATTTCTACTCTGCCTACTTAAATGATATTCTAATCTACTTAGAAAACTCCCTTAACTATAAGATTCATATTAAGAAGATCTTAGGAATTCTCTAATGCTACGGCCTTTAAGCAGATATTAAAAAAAGCGAGTTCGGGGTTACTAAGACTAGGTTCCTAGGGTTTATTATTAGAGTTTACAGAATTGAAGTAGACCCTGATAAGGTCTTAGTTATTTAGGAGTAGAAATACGCCGAGAACGTATATAGCGTATAAAGCTTCTTCAGGTTCTATAACTTCTACTGAAGGTTTATTTAAGGCTATAGTTGTATCTGCCGACCTTTAATAGCTCTTATAGGAAACGTTCCTTTTGACTTTAATAACGCTTATAAGGAAGCTTAAGAAGCTCTACGCTTAAGCCTTTAAATAATCCCGATTTTATACTACTATTACCCTCGAAAGCAGATAAGGCTTAAGACCGACGCCTCCGATAGCATAGTCGCTAGCGTACTCTCTTAACTCTAGGAAGACGATAACTACCACCTAATCAGGTACTTCTCGAAGATATTGAATAACGCTGAGCTGAATTACCCTATTTACAATAAGGAGCTCCTAGCGATTTTTAGATCGTTCTACTAGTATAAGGCAGAGCTACTTAGGGCCTAGAAAATAGTACACGTATATATAGATTATAAGGCCCTTAAGTACTTTATAATAACTAAGGACTTAATAGCCTAGTAGGCTTACTAGGCGGAGTTCTTCGCTAATTTCAACTTCCTTATTATATACCGAATAGGTATGATAAATACGCTAGCTAATACACTCTTACGTTGAGACTAGGAGCTGACCCCTCTTAAGGCTAGGAAACGAGCTTTACGCTATTAGCAGCTCTTACCCAACGATAAGCTCTCTATAGAAGTGCTTACTACTAGAGGCGATTCTACTCCTAGGCCCGGCCTATGAGTGACTTTAGCGCAGATCGATTCCACTCCTGGGCCCGGCTTATAAGTAATAACTGTGCCAATCGCGCTAATAGAGGCACCTGCCGACCTAACGTCTAAGGTCGAGTACAACGTAGCAAGCTATTATATTATTAATAAGGTTATTTAAGCTAATAAGACCTCCCTTAAGCTATAGAAATTCCGAGATAAGGCGCAGAAGTATAGCCTCGACTATAAACTTAGCTAAGGCAAACTCTTCTTCTAAGGTAGACTCGTTGTACTATCCTAACCTCTCGAACTGCGAATAGCCCTAATTCGTTATATATATAAGTAACCTTGCGTTGCATACGCTAGAATCGGGAAAATAAGACTTTTAGTAAAAAGAAAATACTATTAGAAAAGTCTTAGTAGCGATATCGGCACTTATATCTAGAACTGTCGTTATTCGAGAATAAAAGCTCGTTATAATAAGACCTTAGGTTTCCTACAACCCTTGCTAATTCCCGAACGAGCTTACTAATACTTAATAATAGATTTTATAAAGCTTCCGCTTAACGAACTCGGTTATAATTTTACCCTTATAATTATCGATAGGTTATTAAAGAAGGCAGTTTCGGTTTTATACTATAATTCGATCGATGCAAAAGGCCTTGTAGAGTTGTTTTTAGTTTACTAGATACGCTATTTTAGCATACCTGACTTAATTCTATTAAATAGAGGCGCCTAATTCGTCTCTTCCTTTTGGAAAGAACTCTATTAGATACTAAGTATAAAGGTTAAGCTAACTATAGCCTATAACCTTAATATCAATAGCTAAATTGAGATTATGAACTAGTACTTAAAATAATGCCTTAGACTATTCTACTTATATTATTAAGACAATTAGAGTCGTCTTTTGCCTTTAATAGATATTGCCCAATTGACCTTACCTTACGAATCCTTAGGGCAAATTTCCCCTTTCTAAGTACTAAACGGCTACAAAGCTCGCTCCTTATGGAATTTAATTAACCTAAAGCCTCTATAGATAGCAATTAAGAGAGTAAATCGTAAAATAGCGCTTCGTATAGCTACTAGAGCTTAAAAAGTAGTCCAATTCGCCTAGTCGTCTTTTTAAGTATAATAAGCTAAAATGAAACAGCTTATAGATCTCTACCGCTAGCCAGTTGATTAGACTATAAGAGATAATATGCTAATTAGTACTAAGAATTGGAAACTGGACCGGCTGAGCTGAAAGCTCTCCGATAAGTGGTACGGCCTAGTAAAAGTACTAGAAAAGCTAGGAGAAAGCTAGAAGGTACAATTGCCTGATTCGCTCTATTCGATCTACCTTATATTCCACTCCCACTCACTGCGAAAGTACGTTCCCAACCCTCTGCTAGGCCAAGCTTAGGAACCTCCTGCTCTAATTAAAGTACTGCTAAAATAAGAAGAATAGGAGATAGAAGAAATAATTAGATCTTATATTTAAGCTAGGAAGCTCAAATATTAGATTAAGTAGAAAGGAGCTAATAAAGACCTCGAATAGTACTTATGCTTTAATGCTATAACGGCGCCGTATGCTATTCGAGACTTCTATTTAAAAAACCCTTAGGCTAAGGGGCCACTAAAGGTGCTATTAAGCTGGCTTAGGTCATATAACAAGGGAGTTGACGATTATAAGGACCTAGAGGATAATACGCCTATAGATACAACTGCGCGGGCGCAGTTTTTTAAAGGGGGGAGGTAGTATTATAACCGCATTACATATACGGTTATATTATATATTAGTTAGGTATACGAAGTCAGGTGCCCGCTAAGGTAGCAAGGTGGCTAGATCATATGCGCGCTAGTAATGCACTTATACTTATTCTGAAGGAGCTCTACTAGAGACTCTCTCTTCTTCTTTATCTTTTCTTCTTAATTACATAGCGTACCTCTTGGGGTAATACAGTTAGCGTCATTCGATTCTCGCCTTCTGCACGCTCGAGAGCGAGTCGTAACAACTAGCATCTATAAGGAGCATAGAAGCTCCTACCATACTAAGACCTGCCTTATCAGACACTAATAGCGATGCTATAAGAAGAAGTAGTCGTTTGGCAAAGAGAGTATTATCTGGTAATAGTTCTCCTTATCCCTTAAAAAGGACTAAGGAAAATTGATATCTAGATTAGTACTATTTTTAATTGTTTTTACGACTCTATAGCTTGTTTATCTATTTTACTAGTTTCGTTTTCTAACTCCTAGGCCCGGCCTATAGGTAAAAAGCGTAT